>PVKC010015063.1:0-21749 GCA_004027635.1 Crocidura indochinensis | reverse complement strand
ACACCCAGCAGTGCTCAGGGGTTACTCCTGGCTCCTTGCTCAGAAATTGCTCCTGGCAGGCACGGGGGACCATATGGGACGCTGGGATTCGAACCGATGACCTTTTGCATGAAAGGCAAACGCCTTACCTCCATGCTATCTCTCCGGCCCCTGGTTAGCTTTTTTAAACACATGAAATTTGTGTATACTACCCAGTTTTTGACTTGCTACTGAAATTAAGAAAAAAATTGAATACTTCTAGAGTTACTTCTGGCTCTGGGTGTAGAAGTCGTCCCTGGCAGGCTCCAGGGACCATATGGGATGTCAGGATTTGAACCGGGGTCCGTCCTGTGTTGGTCGCGTGCAAGGCAAAATGCCTTATCGATGTTCTGTCGCTCCGGCCTCGAAGATTTTAATATTGTAGAGCATTTTGTTTTATTCTAGATCTTTAATACTATGAGAATGTGCTATTAGAGTTTTAAATAGAAGTTAAACTCAGACTGTAAGAGAAAAGAGGACTTTTAAAATTAAAAAAATGAAGTGAGAATGTTGATTTCACATTCAGATCTTTCATTTATTTCTGGAGCCAGTAATCATGCTTTGTTGGTTGTACTTTGTCTTGATCTATTGGAAACAGGAAAAAACTATATTGTTCATCTCTGATGAAATAAGAGGTCACAGAGAGGATATGACTTTAGGTCAGTGAGGAGGTGGAGTGCTACCTCAAGTTTTGCTAAGCTCATTTACTTTTGCGATTAATGGATTTTAATTCATAAATGACTACCTTTTTGTTTTCTGTATTACATATAAATTTTAAAAACTTTTTATTTTTTCACTTTATTTTGAAAAGTTCCAAGCAAAACCTGAAACTCCTCATGAGTGAGTAGATTCACAATCCATGCATTTGTCAAGAAGTCTAGAAATGATGGTGAGACAGTTCTTACTGTGTCATATCAGGAGTCCTGCTTACTGCTATTATGAAATCACTTGGCAATGACTGGTATCTTCCACTGTAAAGGCTTTTTTCCTTTTGTGATTCATAAGTAATCTGTGAAGCAGTAGTTTGAGATCTCATGTGTATTTGCCAAGAACCTTTAATTACAAGATTTGAGCATCCACGAAATATCTGCCTTCACCATTTATTCAGTTGTCATTGAGGATGAGTTAAGAGTGAAGGCAAGAAATTAAAGGATTGTATTATTTCTTCAGCATTTATCTGCCTATTTCCCCCTCACAAATATTCCTCCCATTTTTCCCTAAGGCATCCTTAGAAGCTCATGAATACTTAATGTTTCCCAATCTACTTCTGTCATTATTCTTATTGATGCTTGGAACCTAATCATTTTAATGAAGATTTGGAACTTCAATTTGAAAATTATGTTTAAATTAAAGTTTATTGTCTAGCATTCCTGATTTATGTGCTTCATAGGATTTTGAAAGCACAGTTATCATAGGAGTTATGCCCAAATATATTACATTGACAAAAGGGGTACAGTTTTGATCACATTCTTCACTTTTTCAATGAGAAAGTCATGAGACCATGCAAGCAAGAGCAGTTACAGCTTTGTTGCATCCTGCACTATTGCTTAAAAGGAGGCATGAGATCAAACATCCAAAAATAACTTTAATAAAATGTAATCTCATGTTACTATCATCAAGCAACTAATCATTTTATATTTATATCATTTATATGATCATATCAGGGGGTCCCATATATGGTGTTGACAAACTCAAGTTACTTGGATGCAAGTCGAATGAATGTCTTACCAGTTTACTATCTTTCTAGGCTCGTCAGTATCTTTTTTTTTGGAATCATGGTGATTGAAAGAATTGGTTCTTTTATTCCTCTGCTGCCTCAAGGGTATATCAAACAAGAGACCTAGAAAGTTCACAAAATTTTTATTAGCAGCAGTTGGCAAGTTTCTTTTTCTGAGCCTGGGAAATAATAAGTGGCCACATATAGATGGTGGTAGAGTTGAGTTGATTCAAAGATTTGAACATGGATCTGTAACTCTACACCCAAAGCACATGAAGTATTGTCTAAAGTCCACAGGAAAAAGGGGTTTATAAGAAAGGGACGAGATTTCTTGGATTTGTGCACCAAATCTTTTTTCATTCATATGTGCAGAGAAGTGACTATCCATACAAGATCAGTCAACTTTCTCCCATTTATTCCTCTTTCAGGACTTACCATGAAAACTTTTGAGAGAAAATTGACTTATTTAAGTTTTGATAATTTCATTTGCTTTTGTGTTATGACAAACTATGCAGTAAAATTGTGCCTGCTAACGAGACAGACTAGGGTTCTGGGTGGGAAACAATAAACATATTGGTGGTGGGATTTGTATTGGACTTGTATTTTTTTTTTTTTTTTTGCTTTTTGGGTCACACCCGGCAGTGCTCAGGGGTTACTCCTGGCTCCATGCTCAGAAATTGCTCCTGGCAGGCACAGGGGACCATATGGGGCACCGGGATTCGAACTGATGACCTTTTGCATGAAAGGCAAGTGCCTTACCTCCATGCTATTTCCCGGGTACCCCCAAAACATTGAATTCTTAACCCAACTGTGTTATGAACAACTTGGTAAATCATGATGTTGCTGTAGTCAGACTCCTAGTCTCTCAATCATATAGCATGGTGTTATTTAAAAACAAACAAACAACAACAAAAACAACCTCGGAGAGGTAGCTGGCATCAGGCCCTAAAGGTGGGGACAGTCCCCAGGATAAAAAGGACCTGTTGCCCAACAAGTTCACCAGAAAGTTTTCCAGTATGAGGCAGGCTGGCCACACTAGACCTCTCTCCTTGTCTTCACAAATCAATAGTAAGCATGAAGGTTTGATTCCTGTAATCAAATATTGACAAGTTGAGAAAGAGCTTTATTGGCAGCAAGCCTGCAGGTTCGAAGACATGTCCTCAATGCACCTATCTTGTGTGTTGACAAGAGATTTTTATAGAGAAAGAGAACAGGGAAGTACATTCTTTGGTTTTAGAATGAGGGATACCAGAGTGACTCAAAAAATGCCCTTCTGAGTCTGTCTCCCCTATACAAGGTAAATTAGGTTTTGGGAGAAAGGTAAACTGAGGACATTTTATTTTTAAGATTTGGGGAAAGGACCATCGCCCATTTTCTAATTCTGATCTTTGGCCTGATTTCATTAGCATTTAAATAACTTACATTTGTAAGTTAATTTTGGCCAGTGTGCCTTAGTAGATCCACCATCTCTCTTGCTTTCTTATTTATTGAAGGAACCAGGATCTGGAGAGATATAGTACAGGAATAGTACATCTTGCATGTAGGCAATCCGGTTTGATTTCTGGCACCAAAATACTGTCCTAGGCCACCACCACAATGATCCATGAGCACAGAACCAAAAGGAAATTATGAGTACTGCTGGATATAGCCCCACTCCCCACCCCAACCCTCCAAAAAGAAGCCAAACTATTTGTTCTATAAAATTTTCCAGAGTCTAGAGTTTACTGCTTATATATTTGTGACATAGTTTTATGTGTGCTTATTATTTCCTACAAATCGTTAGATGAGGCCAGGGGGCCAGATTAGAAAAACTCAGGTTCATTATTTTTAAAAGGCTACCTTAAAGGTGTTGAATGCTTCCTTAAAAGAATATCTCATGCTTAAGAGGCTTGCATTTGTGGTAGTGTCAGCATTGACGTGCAATGCATGAATCCATTTTTTTTCATAGGGGTTGCAAAATTATGATCTTTATTGGCATTGGAAGGATATTACCTTAAAGAGAGACCATGAGTTGCCTGTGGTTCTTTCCTAGGGATAATATTGATAAGGAAAGATAGAAATAATGGAGCTAGAAAGATAAGACAGTGGGTAAAGCACTTGTATTGCATGTATCCGATGTTGGGCATCAAGTAATTCCTGAGTGCGAGCTAAGAGTACTCCCTGAGCATCACTGGGTGTGATCCAAGACCTTTAAAAAATAAAAAAGGAAAGAAGTTCTTTAATAACTTGTGCTTAGCCATTTTCAAATAACATGTTTTTCCTAATAGTACCCGTTTCATGTTTGCTGGTATCAGTATCATCAAGACTCATCTTGTACAGTCAGTTTTATTTTTCTTGCTTCCTTGTTTTGAATGAAGATAAACTGATCAGCAAAGTTCCATTTTCAGGACCAGACCCAGCTTTAAAGGCTCTCTCTTCCTTTCCTAAAGCTAGGCTGAACAACTCTAGGGTTTGGACTGGGGCCAAACATAAACAAGGTCACCAGCCAGATTTCTTGACTCATGATTTCACTTTGTTAATCTCATTTATCTTTGACGGTCTGGCATCCGTTCTCAGGCTCTATAACACTGAAGTCTTTGGGGAATAACTTTTTTTCCATTGTGTGTTCTTTTGCTTCCCTCTAGAATTCCTAGAGTGTACTCCTGTCTGCTCTTGGGCCTCCTATGTGTAAGCCAGGTCAGTCGGTGAGACTTCCCTTCTACATTGGACTCAAGCAAGGACAGGAGGAGAGTGAGGTGCTTCATCAGCCTGCCACATACTGGCAGACACATGATCCTGCTGCACCAGCCTTACTGTGTGTGGTTTTATCTGTGGGGCTCTCTAGACTCCTGATTATTTTCCCAACCTTTTTCTAGTCTTTATTGAGCTATGAGCCTCTTTTATTCTTCCAGTAAAACAATCCGTTTTGAATCCACCGTTGCTGGGCACTTGGGTTGTGTTTCCAGATCTTAATAATTGTAAATATACTACAGTAAACATAGGTGTGCTTATATCATTGTGTTTGTGTTCTTGGAGTAGTTACATAGAGTGGAATTACTGGATTATATGGCAGTTGTTTACAAAAAAGATTAGGAGACTGTATAGACACAATACCAGTTTACAATCCTACCACAGTAAATGAAGGGTTTTCAGTCACTATTAAATTATGAAAGGGGGTGTTCTTTTTTTATAACTAACACCCAACTACTAACATGTTTGTAATCCTGGTGCTTAAAGATAATAAAAAAGTTATGAATATTATGTTTGCATATACCTTAGTCCTAGTTTTATTTAACTTAAGACACTGGATGTGACTTAAAGAGTTTGCGGAATTGAATTCAAAACAGACCTGCAGTGAATGGAAGTGACAGTCTTGAGCTCAGTGGAGAGTGATGATTTTAAATCTTTTATGTTGAAGCTGTTAATCCACTTTGAACAGGGATCACTTGAAGAGGGAAGAAATCAAATGACTTGAAAGATAGGACTTAATTAATATTGGACTTCACTTGTGTAAGTCCATTCATTTGTGACCTCACTCTGAGTGAGGCAACCGCATCTTTACCAAAGATCTCATATTTATTTGTACTGGCTTCCAAAAACCAAAACTGTCATGAATTTAATGTAGAAATACTTTATAAGGAAAAAGAAAAAAGGAAATTTAAGACCCTCATTCTGTAGTAGAAATAATATTTGGGACCTAAGGTGGCTGGTTCGAATCCCAGTGTCCCACATGGTCCCCCGGGCCTGCCAGGAGCTATTTCTGAGCAGATAGCCAGGAGTAACCCCTGAGCACTGCCAGGGGTGGCCCAAAAACTAAAAAAAAATAATAATAATAATATTTGGGAGCTTTGCCTTGCTGCACTATCTCTTTAGTCCCAATGCATGTTTTATTTTATTTATTAATCACTTTTAATGAATTCACCATGAATTGCAAGTTGCAAAGGTTTTCATGATTGAACTTCAGGCATACAACATCCATATCAATTGATATTTCGACATCAATCTTTTCACCAGTGTCCACGTCTCTCCACCAATGTCCCTAGTTTCCCTATACGGCAGACATTTTTTACCTCCTTTCAGCATCACATCTCCCATTGCTGTCTTAGCAGGCCTTCCCTGATCCCAGTGACATGCTTTCTACTGAAGACCAGTTTTTATGCCCTTTTTTAAAATTGCCTTTGGACATTTGTTATTTTCTTATTATATTTCTTTATATCTCACATATGAGAGAGCTCATTCTGCGTCTATATCTCTCCCTCTGACTTAACTTCATTAACAAGAAGCATCTTTTAAATTGTTCTATATACAGAACTCGCTCCATTCAAGAACACATATCACAAATAGAGCCCATCATATGTGACACTAAGCTGAAGGACCTGCAAAGACAGGCAGGCAGGTGCCCAGTTTGTATTCATATACCATGATTCAACTTGTCCCTTTCCACTTAAGTTTCTAAAGCCAGTTTTTGTAGAACTGTGCAGAGAAAGGTCATTATCCTAGAAAACAAACAAAAAAATTTTTCTTCTAACCACTAGTACTTCTGGAAAGAGGAAAGGATATTGTTAAATGAAGGAACACTATACACTACTTTTATATCACACAAATTCATCATCCATCACAAATAGAGGCTAATCAAGAAAGCCATCATGTACTCTATGTCTTGTGGGAAAGAAATTTATGAGGTAAAAATCTGCTTTTCTGTGGCATAATAAATTGATAAGATGTCTTCCATTGAAATCACAAATATATTTAGATGTTTAGAAACATACATGTACATTAAATATCACCAGTTTTATTAGGCTAGCTGTAACTTTTAAGAAGGGAAATTGATGGTTCAAATGTAACTATAAATAAATGATTTGTTTAAACAAAGAACAAATGAATATTCTAGGCAGCTACATGATTATTTTATGTATTTATTAGTCAATGTCTAAAATAAATCATGATTGCATTGGGTTTTTTTTTGGTTGTTGTTTTTGCTTTTGGATCATACGTGGCAATGTTCCTGGCTATGCGCTTAGAAATTATTCAATTATTCCTTGTAGTGTATAGAAAAACATGAAAGACTGGGGTACAAGCACAGGCTGACTGCTTGTAAGGTAAACAGCTTTTCTTCTGTATCACTCCAGTCCATACTTCAGCTTCTGGCCTTAATAAAAATCAAATGTATTCACGGACATGCAATACATTTAATGGTTTCTAGTTATGACATTAGAGAAGGAAGCAGCCACAAATTTTGCTATTATTATTATTATAGGCATGTGATCTTTTTTTTTGTGTGTGTGGTCCACACCCAGTGACATTCAGGATTTACTCCTGGCTATGCACTCAGTAATTACTCCTAGTTTGGGCGACCATATGGGACGCCAGGGAATTGAACCGTGATTTGCAAGGCAAATGCCCTACCACTTGCGCCACTGCTCCAGCCCCTAGGCATGAGATTTTGACAGTGGCACTGAATTCTTAATTTCTCCTCAAGCAAACATGTATTCTAAGCTTTTCAGTAATGATACTTAGTCCCTGAAATTATATCCATAGACAAACAAAATTATGAACTCCTTTGTTATAAAAATGTAATTAAGGTAAAAAAATAGCACCTTAACAAATACTTTTTCAATCTTTCAAAGAAGAAAACTCAGGAGAAAGAAAATAGCTGACCTAATATTTAGCTCAAATTTCATAATCTTTTAGCTAGATACAGGATTGTATGAAATAAAGTAAGGATGTTTAATGTTTTGCCAGGTACCTTTGCATTCTACCATTTTGTTTCTGAGTCAAGTACCTTAAAGCCAAACTATTACATAAATATTTTATATACATATTTACTTACATAGAAGATAAAGAAAAATTAATTTATAAACCAGACATTTTCTCTATAGCACATTAATATGCTCTTTTCATGTTGATAAAGAAGGCAATTTTAATTTAGATGAAATCTAGTTATTTATGCCAATATGATCCTTAGCATCCTAAGAAATATTTGTGTAACTCAAATTTACAAATGTTTCTTTTTGGTTTGCTTGTTTGATTTTGGGTTTGGAGCCACACTCAGTGGCACTCTGGTTACTCCTGGCTCTGTGCTCAGAAATCAACCATTGCAGGTTCAGGGGACCATATGGAATGCCCAGAATTTAACCAGGTTGCGTTTCAGGTTAGCCGTGTGCAAGGCAAACGCTATTGCTCTGGTCCCAAAATTGTTTCTATATGTTTTCTTGTAGAAGTTTATTTTTTGGGGGGGCCACACCCAGCAGCGCTTAAGGGTTACTCCTGGTTCTGCAACATAGGAATCACTCTTAGCGGTACTTGGTGTTCAGGGTACTGGTATTAGGTACTGGAGATGGAACTTGGGTTGGCTGTGTACAGTGTCATAGTACTCTCTTCTCAAGTCCCTATATACTTAATTTTGTAGAAAACCTTGTTATATTTTTGCTTTTGTAGATGTACTTTTTAAAAATATCTTCATTTAAACATCTTGTTCAGTCATGTAAAGAACACCCCCCTTCACCAGTACAACATTCCCATCACCAATGTCCCAAATCTCCCTCCTCCCACCCCACCTTTGCCTTACTCTAGACAGACTTTCTACTTTTCTCATCATTCACATTGTTATGATAGTTCTCAATGTATTTATTTCTCTAACTGCACTCATCATTCTTTGTGGTGAGCTCCATGTAGTGAACTGGAACTCCCAGTCCTCCTCTCTTTTGTCTCTGAAAATTATTGCAAGAATGTATTTCATTTTTCTTAAAACCCATACATGAGTGAGACTATTCTGCATCTAGTAGATGTACTTTTTCATGTGTAATTTTATAATAGTTGTTTCTGCAAAATTTTGTAAAAGTTTGTTTTGAAAAGTAAAATTAAAAAATAAGTTTGTTCTGCATTGATGTGCTCATGTGCTGGCTTGCCATATCAGCAAATTAAAAACAAAGATTTGTATCACTGTAAAGGCTCTACTTAACTAGAAATACAGAACATCCAGTCAGCCAGTCCTCTAACACTTCACCAAGTCTAGTTGGCTTTTTATTTACCTCCTTGCTATGATTTATTTTTTTAAAGCTTCTAACATTCTCCTCCATTTTGCAGTTCTTAAAATGGACTTAATTTCATGAAATTTTGTTTGTTTTTATCAACAAAAACCAAATGTTTGATTTATTTTCACCATTTTCTAAAACAATAGTTTCTTGACTGACAGTATTAAGGTAAGTTGTTTATCTTTCATGACCCCAATTCAATCCCTGCAACCACATATAGCTGGGTACCCTCAATACTGACAGGAGTGACTCCCTGAACACAAAGCCAGGAGTAACACCCAAGGACTACTGGGGGTTCACCCCCAATTGCTTTTCTTTAATTTCTTTGTCTGGCTTTACATGTGATAAGAAGAACCTCATAAAATGAATTGGGAAGTGTTCCTGCTGGTCTTTAGGAAATGTTTGTGTAGTATTGTTCTGTACTTAAATTGATCTGTACTTAAAGTTTAAGAGTAAATATTTGGACTCAGTCCCATTTTGTCACCTTTTAATCACAAAACTTCTCTAGGAAAGCTATACCAATGTGATAATTTGAAAGTGTATAGGTCTTCCTTGCAGAAATAAATGTTTGCTTACTTCTGTTAGTGCAACAGTCAGACTAACTCAAGCTTTTTTCAAGATCATCCCACTTGATATTACAAAACCCCACTGAGGCAGGCAACAAAGAGTTTTATATTTATACTCTTATTTTATTCCATAATATAAAACACCAATGTTTGTAATTTGGGTTATTTCCCTCCAGTAATCAGAATATTACTAGATCAGGGACTTGGCAAAAAGTTGTCATGGGAACAAATTCCACTGTTGCTTGCTTGTTTATTGGAGTGCAATTATCTACGCTCATTCATTGACATATGGTCTATGCTTACTTTGCTACAATGATGATGGTAGTTCTGACAGATGGCATAAACAAATAATAAAATATTGTACAATCTGGCCCTTAAGAGAAAAAATATGCTGACCCTTTAGATCAATGATTTTCAAACCTGGTCACATGTTGGAATACTCTGGAGAACATTTGAATGACAACAGTAAAAACGAAGTCTATTTCATTCCTTGAATTTTTTTTTGAGGGGCCAAACCAGCTATAGTTTGGGCTTACTCCTGGCTCTGTTCTCAGGGCTCACTTGTGGTGGTGCTTGGATAACCATGTAGGATACCAGGGACTGAACCTGGGGTGGTTTCTTGCAGAACAAGCACCTTATAAACTGCATATTCTCAGTTCCAATCTCTCTTATATTTTATTTTATTTTATTTTATTTTATTTTATTTTATTTTATTTTGGGCCAGACCTATGGTCTACTCCTGGCTGTGTAAGGCAAGTGCTTGACCCACAGTATTATGTCCAACCCCCAACTTCTTCATTCAAAAATTTTGTGTGTGTGGTTTTTGGGCCACACTCAGAAGTGCTCCAGGGGCCATATGTGGTGCCATAGATTGAACTTGGGTTTGCAAGGCAAGAAAGAGCCTTACTATCTTACTAAAAATTATTTATCCATCCATCTTTTGTGCAGTGTTATAGTTGATTCCACAGGTTTGCTCTTATGAGTAATTCTGCTTCAAATACAGAGTACAAATGTCCATTTGGATATTTTTACATCCATAGGAATTTCCATTTCAATCTTCTACTTATTAATGCAGACATATAAGAAGTACCTATAATATTTTCTAACATAAAGCCAATATTCCATACTTAAAATAAAACAAACTTTGATTCTTCTATAGGTCTATTCAAATTCTTTAATTTTTTCTTAACTTATTAAATTTTACATTTGTAATATTCATTTAATGTGAAATTAAAAATACATTAGTATTTTTCAACTTTTTCAACTTATATACTTGTAAAAAGTTAGTTTTTGAAAAAAATTATTTTATCAATTTGTATTGATTTACAATTTTTTAAAATCTAGATTCTCTCCTCCAAAATAAAAGAAACAGATATATCTCTCAAATATGAGATTTAAAAATAGGGATAGAGAGATTGTATAGTGGGTAGATAGCTTGCCTTTCATACCACTGACCTATGTCTTATCCCAGCACCACATTGGGTCCCAGACTCACCAGGAGTGATCCCTAAGTGCATAGCTTGGAGCAATCCCTGAGTACTGCCTGGTATGGCCTTCAACAAACAAATAAAAAAGAGAACAAATAGTTAAAGTTACCAGAATTGAAGATTTTGCCTATAAAACTGAATTTATAGGTGGAAATTTGGAAGAGGGATCCTTGGGAAGGTGATGGAAGTAATCTGTGGTGGTAGAATTTTGCGTTGATGAAAATAAGTAGCAATATTGCAAATCTCAGTACCTAAATAAAAATGTCTTTTAAAAAAGAGAAAAAAGCTGTTTCCACTAAGTATGGTAGATTTAGCTGCCTCCCCTCATACATGCTAAATAAAAGAGAACATGCTTTTTCATTGGGCCCGTTTATCTGAACTCCATAGACAAGTCATTCTATTGGTAATTCTTAGTTATTTAGGTCATATTATGGGGGATATATATGCACATATATATTTTTTAATTTTTGTTTCTGTCCAGACTACTCTCAATTTGTGAGGTTTTATTTATTTTTTCAGACACACCCAGTAATGCTCAGGGTTTATTCCTGGCTCTGCATTCAGGAATCACTCCTGGCAGACTCAGAGGCCCTTATAGGATGCCAGTGATCAAACCCAGGTTCAGCCACATGCAAGGCAAATGCCTTATCTGTTGTACTGTTGCTCCATTTGTGAGTTTTTCTAGTCTCTTTAGCATCACATTTATTCATCTGTTTGCATAAATACGTCGGAGATAAGTTCATTCAAGCTATATTTTTATTTCAGGCCACATCAATCCAGCCCACTTTCTACATTTCAATAGTTTTTGTTTAATAAGAAATTATCTGCTAATCCTGCAATTGTGTTCTACAATAATGCTACATCCACCCCCGTGTAAGGAACTCTGACTCAGACGAATGAGAGCACCAGGCTCAAGAAGCCCTAGATGACTGTACTTTTAAGAGAGGGCATCAACTTGAGAGGCCCTAGCTGCCTGTACCCACCAGGGTGGACACTGCAACTGAGCCGCCTGTACCCACAAAAGAAGGGCATTAAGGCACCTTGGTCACCTGTTCATGAGGCATTCAGGGATATTGGGGAAAATGACAGGGGACGTTGAATGACTATTACTTGAGACAAAACTTCATTAGCATCCTAAGGACTTTTCTCTGCGCCTCTTTAAAGACCCTCAGATTTCTATAAACCCACCTTGCCATGAACAATTGTGTATGCTCAAGCAATTATTTACTAGTCTTACAAAATTATTAACTACTTTCAAAGCTGTTAGCCTAAGTACAGTCATATTAAGGGTTAATAGTCCAGGTTTCAGCTCTGAATACATGAACTGGAGCAAGGCCAAAACAATAGCCAGCCTCTGGGAACTGATCTTGCAGGAGAACACAGAAGTTGAAAGCTATGCCATGCCTGGATTTGGTAATAATAAATATACAGCTTGCCCTGCACACTTTTGTCTGGTAAAGTGTAAAAACTAACAGTTAGGTCTGCAATTATTATGATGCCTTGCCAAGAAATTTAGTATAAGTATCCTATTCAAAACCCAGGTTAGAGAGACAAAGAATAAAGAGACAAGTTGCAACATCACTTCTGAGTGTCTGAATCTGTTTCCCTAATTTGCTGACTTCATGCACTCACCTTCCTGAGCAGGAATTCTCTTAGTGCCCAGGCCATGACACAATAACATCTGTGCTCTCCTCAATAGAGATAAAAATATGAAAATTGTGGAATGTTGAGCTGGTGAAGACATTGGACCATTTTATCCAAGCTAAACAAAACAAAATGGGGCCGGAGAGATAGCATGGAGGTAAGGCCTTGCATGCAGAAGGATGCATGAATCCCGGCATCCCATATGGTTGCCTGTGCCTGCCAGAGGTAATTTCTAAGCTTAGAGCCAGGAGTAACCGCTGAGCGCTGCCAGGTGTGACCCAAAAATCAAAACCAGACCAAACCAAAACAAAACACTACTGGAGGCCAGGACCAGGCTTAGTGACTGCTGCATCTGACATACAAACATGTGAGACTGGTTTTGGTCCTTGGTACTGAGATATGCACTGAGCATGATTCTGGGAGCTCTGATGTCTGTGTACAATGGTTTTGCTGTCTCAGCTACTTGGTACTATAGAAATTTTTGGCCACACAGCAGCCTGTTGTGTTTGAGCATGGTAAGTAAAGAATGAGCTGCCTGCTAGGACACTACCAATATGATCCCCAAGCACTTTGAGCAGTGACCCTTGAGCACAGATCCAGGAGTAAATTCTGAACAGAGCCATGTATGACTCCAAGACAAAACAAGTGTGCCCATGGCAAGCACTGCAACTGAAAAAGAAATGTGCAATCTAACCACTAGAACTAAGTGTGAGCACCAAAACAAAGCATATGTGCAAGCTCTTGGTCATCATCACATCTGAAAGAGCAAAGGAAAGGAATGGGGACAGGTAATGTTGCTGGCAGTTTTCAATTATATACAGGTGTGCTAATGTGCTCTGGGGGAATCTCATATTCACTGCTATGATTCTTACTGTTGAATAGGTCACATGTACATCCTAAAGAATATTTATTTGGTGGTGGTGGTGGTGGTGGGGTTGGGTCGCATCCAGCAGCGCTCAGGGATTACTCCTGACTTTACACTCAGAAATCACTTCTGGTAGGCTAAGGGGACCATATGGGATGCCAGGATTCAAACTGGGTCGGTCCTTTGTTGGCCATGTGCAAGGTAAATGCCCTACCACTGTGCAATCTCTCCAGCCCTATCCTAAAGAACCTTTAAAGAAGCCTAGCAGTGCCACATCTGTCCATTCCTGTTCATTCTTATATAAGCACTATTGCTTAGTGGAGCTGAATAAGGATTGTCAAGGCTCTAGATTCTAGAACCTTTCTTGCTGGTAAAATAAGGAAAATGAAGATTTACTTTGCATCATGATTAAGAGGGCAGAATTGATTAATCTGAAAATCACAATATAAATAGTTATGTGCTGTTTTTTTTTTTTTTCTTTTTTTTCTGGCAGTGAAATGAGATGCTGCGGCTCAAACCTGGGTGATAAGCTGCATACAAGCCAATTATCCTACCCGCTATACTACTTCTCTGGCCCCATTGGGCCTTTTTATTTAAAAAAATTTCTTCTTGGTCACTGATGCTTAATTCTGCCTGTCTCTGTGATCAGGGATAAATCCTGGCAGGGCTCAGGGAATCATATGGGCTGACAGGAACCAAACCTAGATTAGCAGCATTCAAGATAAACACTATACACCTGTATTATCTTTTTATTTTTAATAATTACTTTATTTAAATTTTGTGGTTACCAAATTGTTCATGATTGAGTTTCAGTCTTACAATGTACAATACCCTTCACCAGTGCACGTTTTTTGCCACCGATATTCCCAGTTTCCCTCCCACCCTCTCCCCTGACTGACTTTAGGGAATGCTTTTTACTTTTCACTTTCTCTCTCTTCCTCTTTCTCCCTCTCTCCTTTTTTTTACACTGTAGCCTTTTACTATGGTTAATGGAGAGTTACCACTTTATTCCCTTTCAGCACTCCATTTCTGTTAAGAGTGGTTAATTATCATTGTCAACTATCATAACCAACTATCATTGTCACAGTGAACCCTTCTCTACCCTAACTGCACTCCCAGCTCTTTGTCATAAGCATCTTGTCATGGGCTGGTCTTCCTAGCACTCATCTCTATTGTCTCTGGATATTAGGTTTGCACTTTCTAACCTCTTAATTCTTACATTAACTACTAACCCAAAATGCATTATCTAAAATAAATTATCTTAGAAATAAGAGTTTCTAGTGTTTATTTTTCTATTTCAGTTATTTTGGGCCTTGGGCCACAACCGGAAGTGCTCAGGAACTACACTTGGTTCTGAGCTTTGGGGGAACTGCTCCTGGTGGTGCTCAGGGACACATGTAGGGCCAAGGATCAGATGGGAGTGCTTTACCCCTCTATCTTCCAAGCCTAAGAATTTCTATTATTTTAAATTAGGAGTACTGTCTATAGTAATCAATGATTACCTTTAAGGAAAAAGCCAGAAGCAATGACTTATCAAAGAGAGAACTGTTTTCAAAAGATTACTAACTACTACTAATTCAGTGTTACTACAAAGCATTTCATGTTATTATTAATTGAAAGATCTGTGAAAATACTCTACCAACTTACCAAGTGTCTGAGTCAGTTTTTCCCAGTTTATTTGCAAGTACTGCATGCTATTCATGACTCCTCACATAATACAGTATATATATAGTTTTAGAGCTCGCTTCGGCAGCACATGTAATAAAATTGGAATGATAGCATGACCCCTGAACAAGGATGACATGCAAATTCGTGAGGTGTTCCATATTAAAAAAAATATATATATAGTTTTAAATCATGTTTACAAATAACACTTTTTATTTAGTTAGTTCATTGAGGACACATGAAAAACTAAAGATTGTCCTTGCCCTAAAGTACTCATCATCCAGTACGAGAACTACAGATCACAAGGCAGCAGGAAGTGCTAGCATCAGAAGGGAGGGGAAGAAGGTGAGAGAGGAAGAAATGTGAAGAAGGCTGCACAGAAAACTCTGCTTTGATGGAATCTCAGATTTCTAAGAGAGGAAGAGCAAATAGAATAGTATGTGGAAAGACAGGAAGGAGAGAATTTGGATTTCCAGAGACCAGGGTGGGCCGCAGGGTAAGTATGATACAGCAAGAAATGGACATCATTTAACAAAATCACGAAATGACTTTGTATCTATGATATTGCTTGCCTCATAATTAGTTGTTTTCACAGTTTTGATATTTATTTAGTAACCATTTTTATTATTATCCAGTAATCCTAATGTAACACATAATAATATTACCTATCCTATTACAATGAAACATATTAGGTAAAGTGAAAATATACATTCTTCCATGAACTTTTCTTTTAAAGAATGAATCAATTAAAAATCTTGACTATGAATAGAACCTTGATGGGGTCTATAAAAGAATTATTCAAACACAGGCAAGATCCTAGATATTAAAACACTTATTTTTCTGTGTTTTTTGTTTGTTTGTTTATTTTTGGTCACCCAGTAGAACTCAAGGGTTACTCCTGACTCTGCACTCAGGAATCACTTCTAGCAGGATTGGGGGGCCACCTGGGGTGCCAGAGATAGAACCTGGGCCAAAAAAGGTATAAGGCAAAAGCCTTACCCACTATGCTCCAGCCCCTGACATCATAATAACATTTAAGGTTTGCTTGCTTAATTCCTGAGAGATGTCAGAAACTCATTTTGCAGACCAAGAAACTGAGGTAAAGGATTCTTGATCATCTGGAGTATTTCACAAAGATTATTGCTTTTTCTTGCATAACTTCTTAATTTTTTGTATTATTAAGCTTCTATTTCATAAAACCAAAAATGAGTTTTTTCCTGTGGATTAGAAATATATCACATGATATTCATAAAGTTCTCAAAGTGCATAGTACTTTTAGAAACTAGTGCCAGGAGCTATTTCTCTAACTATAGTAAAGAAGACAGGACACATAATTGATTGCTCATAAAGTATTGATGGCAGAGCTGATTCAATGTGCACTTAAAAATAATCACAAATTATCATCTATCTGTAGTATCATCACTGGACTCTTCTTGTGTAAGAACGGCATAGCTTCCTTCTTTCCAGTTGGTGTACTTGACAACACTGCCAAAAGCAAAAAGACATTTAAAACTGAAGTTAAGGAAGTACATAGGAATCTATAAAGTAACCTATTCCTGGTTATATAGATTTCTTTATTTTTTTCCTGTTTAGGTGGATTTCTTTCATTCTTTCTTTTTTTTTTTTGTGAAGGAAATGTTTTTGTTTACGAAATACTAGTGAGGGAGAAGAGAAAGAGAGTCTCATAAAGAAAAGGAAAAGAAATTATGCACCCCACAGGTGGGACGAGGATATGACTAGAGAATAAGTGCCACCTGGTTATGTGGGTATTCATAAACTATGTCAAGAAGCATCCTGGTATTTTTTGGTTTACTTTTAGAGCCACACTCAATAATGCTCACTTATTCCAGATTCTGCGTTTGGGGATCATTCCTGGCTGTGTTCTGGAGACCATATGGGATGCCATGGATTGAAGCGAGTCAACCACTTGCAAGGTTAGTACCTTACTTCTCCTCTATCTCTCTAGCCCTATCTGTTAATATTTTTAACCTGAATTTGTCAATCATTTCCAGCTGCCTGTCTGTTCCACCTAGTCCACATGAAGCATTTTAACTAAAGTTACTGCTGAAGTGTATGTTCAATGCTAGACTTGAAGCTGGGAAGAGAGATCTACAATGAATTAAAATAGCTTGTAATTTCCTTTTTTAGAGAATGGGAGTTGAGCCACATCAAGGGCAGATTGGTGGGTGGGTGGGTGTGCTCATGGCTTACTTTTGACTCTGTGCACAGGGATCACATCTGGCAGTGTTTAGGTTCATGAAATGCGGGATTGAGCAGGGGTTAAGAGGTATGCATGCCAGTAACTTATTCCCTGTACTATTCCTCCAGCCCCATAACTTTCATTTTAGAATATTAAATGGTAAAAGATAAAAAAGTCACATGTGCTTCCTGGGCCCATGAACATGTGCTTCCTGGGCCTCATGCATGTCGCCTGCATGTCCCCTCTTTCATACTTTCCTACGTTCTTGTGGGGTTGTTTACCATAATTCTCAACCTTTGGAGAAGCACACGGTCTCTAACGTGCATGTGCTTTCTCCCTTTCTTATTCTCTTTCCCCTTCCTCAATTCCTTCCAAATAAAACCTACTTTTACAGAAAAAAAAGCAAAAGATCATCTGCATTTACATTATTAAAAAGATTTAAAACGATTAAAAGCCTTTTATCCACGTGTACTCATTTTTCCAACTATGAAAGTAAAATGTGTTATACAGACTATAAATACATGAAAAATAAAGTTGATATTACCCACTAATCTGTTAATCATGTATGAAAATTTTATTAAAGGTTCATTTTGTGATATAGATGTATTATCATTTATCTAACTACCTCCTGTTATTAGTTATTCATATTAAATTTGTCTTACTACTAACATCTTATTACACAACTTTTTGATGACACTAATTATTTCCTTAGGATAAGTTTTTAAAATAAATCACTAGATCAAATACTTTTAGTTTTTTCCCAGAAACTTTTGATAGATGGGACCGGAGCGGTAGTAGTAAAGTGTCTGTCTGCCTTGCATGCGCTAGCCTAGGACAGACCGCGGTTTGATCCCCTGGCATCCCATATGGACCCCCAAGCCAGGAGCAATTTCTGAGCTCATAGCCAGGAGTAACCCCTGAGCTGATGCCCCAAAACAAACAAACAAACAACAACAATAACAAACTTTTGATACATATCCTTTACTTGCTTTCTAAAATCAAGTGTTGACCAACACTTAATACCAACAATGTATAAACTGACATTATATTCTCATGATGTGTGCACTAGCAACATGTTATTGTTAATTTTTCCAATCTAGTAGATTGGTGAGACTCCCTTTTTAAACAGATATCTAATAAAATAACTTTTCATTATAACTCAGAGGAACTATAAAAAGAACTATAAAAAAACTGTAAAAAGACTACTATACTATCTTCTACTACTCTAAGCTTTCAGCAGGCAACTGAGAGGTAAAATATAAAGAAGACAGGGGACAGTCCTTTAGGAAAACCTCAGTTGTGTAGGGGGAGGGTTGGTGCCTGTGCAGGTGATAGCTTTCTCCCTCTTTCATAGCCAAACCCACTGTGCTTTGGAGAAGAGAGAAGTCTGATTATGTCCTACTCTGGTGATTGCTATGGGTCTGATGAAATGGACCAAACCCAGAAAAGATACCTCACAGAATCTGTCAGCTACTTATGAAGGCGTTTTAACAACCACTTATCCAGTTGGCTTCAACATTTTTTGTGTTAATCAAAAAGCAAAGGGAGAGACAAATATTTCTTTAATATTTATTTTTCTGATCATTTTGTTTTATTCATAAATGTAATTTTATACTTTCTATTTGGACTAATATCAAAGTGGATCCTTAAGTACTTGGAAAGAAAATTTCTAATATTTAGTATAAATTGCCTGCTATTCAATTTTTACTAAGAATATATATTTAAAGTTTATCTTTTAAAAGTAATTTTTTTAATTTTTTTTTTTGGTTTTTTTTTGGGGGGGTCACACCCGGCAGTGCTCAGGGGTTACTACTGGCTCCATGCTCAGAAATTGCTCCTGGCAGGCACGGGGGACCATATGGGGCACCAGGATTCGAACCGATGACCTTTTGCATGAAAGGCAAACGCCTTACCTCCATGCTATCTCCTGGGCCCCAAAAGTAATTTTTAATCACCAGGGACATTATACTCCAGGAAATAATTGTTTGAGTACATACATTTCTTTTTTTTTTCATTTTTTTTGTTTTTTGGGCCACACCTGGAGGTGCTCAGAGGTTACTCTTGGCTCTGCACTCAGGAATCACTATTGGCAGGTTCAGGGGACCACATGAGATGCTGAGAATGGAAGCTTAGTTAGCCATGTGCAAGGCAAACACCCAGCCCACTATATCAGTGCTCCAGCCATGAATATATACATTTCCATTCTTAGATGCTAAGTTAACTATCTGAGAAGAAGAACTTCTCAGAATCTCTGTATAACCCAATCTTTCTTTCTCTTGATTCTGGTCAGCTAAATTTTGCTAAGTCATCAAAATTACTGAAAAATGTTTTCATCCTGTAAGTTCTTCAGGAAAGTATTATCTCTGTAATTTTTCTGGTAAGATGAACTAAACCCAGTTATCTTTTGATAAATAATTTTAAAAATTACATACCATAGACTGATTGCTGGAATTAGTAGTATAACAGCAGACAGCAGAAAGATGAAGCCTGGATACCAGTCAACAGTGACTGAATAAATTCCATTTGAAACAGTAGTTGCAGTGACTTTACTGAGTATTTCCAAGAAAGCAATACAAGCAAACAGAGTACCTGTTTGAAGTTGGGGCACAGACAGAAAAAGAACTCTCAATTGTGAAATAACAAATCAAAATAAACATAGACTATTCACTGAAAAAGACATATGCAGAGATATTGCTCATTCTGTGGCTAAAAAATCTGAGATTATGGGGCCAGAGAGATAGTATGGTGGATAAGAAGGATCTTGCCTTTTATGTGGCCAATCTTAATTTGATTCCCCTGCATAACTAAGGCTCCCCAAGCTTGGTCAGATTTGAACGGAGTACAGAGCCTGGAGTAATTTCTGAACATAGCAAAGTGTGGTCACCCTGAAATAAATATTGAAATTTTAAAATAAAAGATCTCCTGGGATTTTCCTTGAGATGTTGAAATGTAGGGGAGAACCAAAAGGCTGAAGAGGTTGCCTTGTTTGAATCCTCTCTGCCTTTTCCCCATCAGGGTCTCTTTTGAGGTGCTGGAGGCTCCCGGTTCCCTTCCCAGATAGCCTGTATCTCAGGATGGCTCCTGGTAAAAAGGTAGAGAATCTTTCACAACTGCTTCTTAGTTGGAAGAATGACAGCTGCGGGAAAAGAGATGCTTGTTTTATATATATTTTTACTTAAATTTGATCCCTACCTCCAAGCGACACAAAATTTTAACTCCCCAAGAAACTACTCTGTGCTCTAGTAAACTTTATGCCATGTGATTCCTGAACTATATTTTCTGTGTAACAAATGCTAACAAATGCCTTCCACTTGTAAGGTATTTTACAAAATAAAGAAAGGCATGGATTCTGAGCCTGTGAGAGATAGGACAGGGGTAAGGCAGTTTGCCTTACATGTGGCTAGCCCTGATTCAATCCTAGGTACTGCAGAGCCAGGGAGTAAGCCTTAAGCACCTTTGGGTATGAACAAATAACAAATACAACAAAATAAATGATCATGTAGATAACGTTTATTAAATCAATAGGATGAAAAATCAGGTTTGAGGATAATCTTTTCTAAAGAGAATATGGTTTATAAAAATATTCCAGGTTTTCACAATCTTTTAAACTATGAATTTTCATTTAAAATTTTCATTCTATATGCATATTCATACACTAAAATTTCAGTCCTGCATTATAAAACTCATTCATCAAACTAACTTAAACTTCTATAAATTCTCATTTATGTGCTTTCTATGGATTAAAATGAAAGCGCTGTCAGTGCCAAGTACATATCTGTTTACTGCTGTGTTCCCAGGGCCTCATAGTTCTGGCACATGGTCAATGTAAATTAATTCCTGGTCAAAAATCAATGTATCAAAGCTTCATTCAGGAACTCATTTATTAATCAGTAAAAGGGATAAAACCCGATTGCCTCATTGATTATGGTAATTGTTAGTTTAATTGGGAAGAAGTTTTCTTATATAACTATGTGATTAAGTTAATTTTAGTTTGGAGATCACTAGTAGTACTCAGGAGTTACTTTAGCTCTGTGCTCAGGAATTATTTCTAGCAGGATTGGGAGCCAGATATTGAACTTGGACGCATGCAAGACAAGCACCCTCCCTGCTGAACTGTCTCTCTGGCCTCGTGATTCTATTCCTAATCCTTGTTTTGTCTTGTTTTGATTTGGGGTGTCACACTCGGCTGCACTCGGGGTTACGTCTGGCTCTGTACTCAGAAACTGCTCCTGGCAGACATGGAGGACCGTATGGGATGCTGGGACTCGAACCACTGATCGTTCCTGAATCCTGCAAGGCAAATGTTCTACCGCTGTGCTATCTCTCTGGTCCCTATTCCTAATCCTTTGATACAGTCACAGATGGTGTCTTGGAGGACAGACTGCCCAATACTCATCCTGTTTTGCAATGACTTGCATTCATTAAAATGAAAAATTAGCTGTGGAGCTCAAGATCTGTTTGCACATAGACAAACTACACTATTACAAAATAGTTTTAAATTCTTGCTTAACTGCCCTGAGAAGTTAATAATGTTTAATATTTGTAAGAGATAGTAACTCAGTTTAATAATTAGT
>PVKC010015062.1:0-21722 GCA_004027635.1 Crocidura indochinensis | reverse complement strand
CCATTTTGATTTTACCTTTGTGTGAATTTAGAGAGAGGTCTGAGTTCAGTTTCTCACACTTAGTTGACAGGATTCAAAGCCACTTGTTGAAGAGGCTTTTCTTGCTCTACTTAACATTATTTGCTCATTCATCAAAAATAATGTATTGCATACCTGGGGCTCTGACTCAGATTATTCAATTCTATTCTACTGAACATATCTATCTTTATGCCAATACCACGACATTTTAATCACTACACTTTGAAGTTAATGCTGCTCATCTTTTTCCACAAGGATTGCTTTGACTATTCATGGTGGATTATTGTTCCATATGAATTTCAGGATGTTGGTATATTTCTCTAAAATATGCCATGGGGATCTTTAAAGGAACTGCATTAAATCTGTAAAATGCTTTGGAAAATAATACTATTTTAATTAAGTAAATTCTCCTAATCCATGAGCAGTAAATATTTTCCATTTCCTAGTGTTCTCTCATTTTCTGAAGCAGCGATTTGTAGTTATATTTTTTTATTTTTTATTTTTAGATGAGCATTTTTTGTTTTACATAATTGCTTAACCAATTTACATTTCTCTAGCACTGTCAAGGGTTTTCCCCCCTCCACATTCAACACTGTTAATTCCTTTAATTTTTATTTTATTTTTAAATTTTTATTTTTACCAAAGTGAATTAAAATCTTTGACAGTAATTTTTTAGGTACATAGTGATATTGAATTAGGGGCATTTCCACCATCAAAGCTGTCCTCCCTCCACCCCTGTTCCCAGCATGCATCCCACATCCCCCTCCTTTACTGCCAGGATTGCTAGTGTAAGTGGTCCCCTCTATCTCTAGGATGTCTGATCATTTTTTTTTTATTTCTACTTAATGTTCTTGCAAATGTCTGGTCTTGGTATCCTCCATTACTTTCCCCTCAATTTGTGAGGACAGATAAGATGGTTCAAATTATGTGGTTCTGTTTGAAGAGAAGAAAAAGAAAATAAATAAACTTTCTTTTCTTCAAACAGTGTTTTGTAGTTTTAATATAGGTCTTTGACCTCTTTAGTTAAATTAATTCCAAAGTACTTGATTTTCTGAAGCACAATTGTGACTGATATTGATATTTTCGTATCTTTTATCTCTTCTTTATTTTCATATAGAAAAACATGATTTTTGTTCATTAAACTTGTAGCCTGAGACTTTACTATACAAATCTATTATTTTTAGAAGGCTTTTGTTGAGTCTTTAGGATTTTCTAAATAGTATCATGACATCCACACGAAGAGCTTAACTTCTTCCTTTTCTATGTGGATGCCTTTGATATCTTTTTCTTGCCTAATTGCTATGGCAAGCACTTACATAGCATATTGAATAGAAGTGGTAAGAAGGGCAACCTTATCTTATTCTAGATTTTAGAAGAAAATGGATAGGTTTTGCTTTTAGTATTGAGTATAAAGTTTGCCATGGACTCTTGGCAAATGGAATTAACATTATTGAGAAAAGCTCATTCAATTCCTATCATGATGAGAGTTTTTAATCATGAATAAGTGATGAATTCCATAAATTCTTTTTATATATTATATGATCATATGTTTTTAATTTTGTATTCATATGGTGTATGATTTTGACTTGTGTATGCTAAACCATACTTGCATTCCAGGGATGAATCTTACCTGGTTATGGTGTGTGATTTTATTTCTTTATAAAATCTTTACTTAAGTATCATTATTACAAGTATGTTTGTAGCTGGGTTTTAGTCCTAAACAGAACACCCCCCCTTCACCAGTGCAACATTCCCACCACCAATGCCCCTTCCCTCCAGTGATTCATCTTTTTGATGAATCATTGAACTCTATTTTAGTGCTTTTATGAAGAGCTTTGCTTTTGTGTTTATGAAGTGTAATGGTCTGTAGTTCTCTTTATTTGTGGTTCTCTTTTTCTGGAAGCAGAGTTATGTTAGCTTCATAGAAACTATTTGAAATGTTTCTTTAATTGACTGGATAAACTAGAAAAGGATTGACAGTAAGTCCTTTATGAAGGTCTGAAAGAATTCTCTGCTGTATACATCTGGGCCTGTGTTTGTGTTTTGGGGAAGACATTTATTATCATTTGCTTTCTTTAATAGTAACAGGTCTGTTCAAAATCATCTTTGTTCAACCTTGGAAGGTTATAGGAATTCAAGAATTTATCTAATTCTTATAGGTTGTCTCATTCTGTTGCAAAATATTCTCAAAATAATCACTGATTATACTTTGAATTTCTGTGGAATATGCTGTCACCCTCCCACACACACTTTATATCTAATTTAGTTTATTAAGAATTCCTCTCTCTTTCTTTGTGAATTTGGTAAATGCTTTATATCAATATACTTATTTTTTCAAAGAACTCTATTTCATCTTTATATTTTGGATTGCTTTGAGGTTTTTAAATTCATTAACTTAGGCTCTTATATTTTATTATTCCCTTCCTTCAGACTGCATTTTCTTAGCAACTTTCTAATTTTGTAAGCTGTACTGTAAGTAATCTATACAGGTCCTTTCTTCTCTCCTGACAAATGCTTGCAAACCATTTTCCTCTTGGTACTTGCTGCTTTTGCTGTAAGTAAAATTCTGATACATGATCAGTTTATTCTCTTATTTTCAATAATTTTTTGATTTCCTCCTTGACCACTGGTTGCTTAGTGGTGAGTTGTTTTATTTCTAGGTGTTAAAAAGTTACTTCTCTATTTCTATTTGTAATTCAATTATACTTCTAGTGCATCATGGTCTGAGAAAATAATAAACATAATTTTTTTCTCTTGATTTTACTGTGGTCATTTTTGAAAATGTTCCATGTACACTGAAGAAGAATGTGCAGTCAGCTTTTGGAAATAAAAGGCATTATATATACCTATTAACCCATGTCTGGAGATTTTCTGCTCTTTATCTTCAAACTCATTCTGTCTTCAGTAGCTTTTACTCTGCTTATGAAACCTTCCAGTGAATTTTTCATTTCACTTACCAAGTATTTTAGTTGTGACATTTCTGACACAACTGATTTTCTCATTTTTGATGTCATGTCCTCCTGTGTTTTACTGACAGTCAGTTCCATTTTTTTCTTTGAAATCATTGAACATCCTGAGCATTTCTACCCTGAACTCTATTTCAGAAACATTATATAGGGGATTAGTACTGATTGGGTCTGCAGGACTGCATTCTTCACCCACTAGGTATGATAGGGCTTTATGCTGTTTTACCATGGTTCCTTTTGTAGTCTTAAGATACTCTTCTATCCTATGTCACTGTCTTCTCCACTGCCAGGGATGTGTGAGAGGGCTTAAGAGGTTGAGAATTCATCTGGCTGCTATGTAAGGTTTGACCTTGCACTGGGAAGCCATGGCCCATGATATGACTTCTGAACTGTGTCCATGGGGCAGTTAGTTCCTTTGTTGATGGGCCATTCTCACTGGTCCATAGCATAGACTGTTGCCCATACTCACCCTAGAGAAAGACTTCTAATCTCTTGTAAGTCTCTACAGGAAATATGAAGCAAAGTTAGAAATAACTGGGTCTGGAACAGCTCTCAAATTTTGCTCACTAAATAATGTTTAATAGGGTAGAATAAAATGGCCTGAAAGAAATAAAATTTGTTTAGATTACTTTAATATTCACAGATATGGAAAAACATTAGATGTTAATATGAAAATTAACAAAAAATTAATATGAATAACTTAGAGGTGAACCTAAGTAAAATGCGAAAGAGTGACTACCAAAAAAGCATAAAGATTTGATTTGTTAAGAGGAATAAGAAATACATAAAAAATTTGTTAGGAAATAAACATTTCCAATCAGTAAGACAAAATTAATTTCTAGGGGAGCAGGCAGTGATTTTAATAAAAATAAAATTATAAACAATAGTTGAGAGCCATAAAACAGAATATAGAGTGCTTGCTACTCTTCAAAAACACAAGCAGAGCCAAATTCAATTTCCAGAAACCCATATGTATCACCTGAGCCTTCTAGGAGTGATTTCTGAGCAGCACAGATCCAAAAGTAAGCACTGAGAGCCACAGGGTATGACCCTAAAACAAACCAAAATAAATAAATAAAAATGAGTCTACAAAAGTAACTAAAATTCAGAAACAATTGTAAAAGGCAACAGATGTACATTCTCTATGATCAATAGATTTAGACACTGAAAATTGCAATTTTAAAATAAGTGTATTTAGTCCTAAAAGTATATACTCAGAAGATATTTATTTTATATTATAGGTTAAAATTCAATACTGTGTTTATGACTCAGGCATCCAACAGATGGCTTTTTAACCAGAATTTTTTTCAAAATTTAGATTTTTTAAAGTTAAATAACATGTTGAAAATTATTAATCAATGTTTAGAGTTCTAATGTTACTGAAGTCTAATATATATCATATGGAGACCAAATGTTCAAGCAAAATTGAAGTAAATTCAGCTGGGAAGAAAACAGTTTTACTCATTCGTTGCCAAGCATCTGCTTTTCTCCTCCTAAGGGAAAATTAAAAATGAATACTACTACTAATAATAATGACAATCTTTTTTGCTTCTCCTCAAAGGCAAATTTAAAATGAACAATCATCACCATTAATAGGTTATATACTCTTAGTAAGTGCAGATGTTATTCTGTATTTTAATATGTATTCAATTATTTATTCTGAACAGTAATCTCAAAACAAATATTGCTAATTTCTTAATTAAATAGATGAAGAAATCGATTTAATGAGGAAACTTATTTAAGCTCAGCACTCTGCTCCTAGCTCTGCTTTCAGAGATCACTCCTAGCAGTGGTCAGGGGACCACATGGGATGATGGGGCTCAAACATGGGTTGTCTATGTGAAAGCCAAATACCCTACAGACTATTCTATCTCACTGATCCAAGAGCTCACACTCTTGCATATCATTACATTTCATTGCTGTCAAGAATTTTTCAAAGATAGCTTTTGTTTATTCTAGTATAAAGTGTTTTCAGTTTAGTCAGAAGGCAGCTCTTCTACAGACTTTGCTCATTGTGCCTGAAAGTAGAAAAGTTAATTTGCATGTTCCCCCTTATTGTTTTCTTCAAAAAGAATGACTCCCCTTCTTTCTAAAAAACTCAGATGTGAAGCTCAAATGATCTGTTTCCGGATAGAAACCTCAAACACTTGTATTAATCACCATATATTGGGAAGTAGAGCCCAAAACAAAGGGAAGAGAATCAACACGAAGTCCAACTACACATTATATCATAAAGAAACCAGCAACAGCAGAAACAGCAGCATAGAGAGAACAGGTATGTATTTATCATTTTACAACAAAGGCCCGTAGTAATTTACTAGGGACCTTATACAGGAATACAGGTAAAGATTATGATGGGAAATTATTGACTCCAATGGAAACATTTCAAAACAGTATGGTTGAATGCCTTAACCTTACCACATTTAAAATAACCTCTCAGTTTTTCTACCCATAGGGGTTTCTGGATACAAAGGGTGAACATCCTACAATGGTATCCAGTGCTGAGTCACATGAGACATTATACTCATCTTGCATCATGAAAATTCCCAGATATAACTCTTTAACCTACCCTTTATCTCTAGATTATGTCTTCTTTTAGGTCCTGAAGTCATGACCAACCAGATCACCGAAGCAACAACTGTGACCTACAGATTTTTATTGCAGGGCCTAAGCATTGATCATGTTCAAGCAAACTAACATGCCCATACTCTTTTCCCCTCTCTTCTCATTACTTCATATTTTTGTTGTTGTTGTTGTTGTTGTTTAATTGTTGGTTTGTTCTGTTTTGTTTTCCCTTTTCTCTCTTCTTGTCTCCCCCCGTTTTTACCTTCTTCTCCTCATTACCATCAATTCAAACCAGGTCGAATAGAAACCACACAGTTACCTCCTCTATAGGAAAGGAAAGAAAGCTGATATAAAGGGTGCTGCAGACAATACTTCAAAGGGTAAACACTATATAGATAGACCTCACTAATACAATGATTAGTACTTGAGACACGAAACCTATGCATATCCAAAAGTTGATCAATTAGTTTCCTTTCCTTATAAGTACTATACATACCTATCTTTCTGTACTTAGCGGATCTCTTGCCCTCCCCACCTCTCTACATTAATATATACCAAAGCTAACTTCTATATGGGGCAGGAGCACACGGAGATAGGAATCCTCCTTAAGAGACAAACCTAAACCACAAAAAATCCTTACCTATACCCTATATAACCCCTCCCATGTACTATCCCCTCTCCCCCCTCAGAAGCCTAACTATCACTTCACACCTTAATCCAATCCCCGACATTCCCACCATGTTATAGCCCTTCACCCTCAGTTCTTAATCCACTAGGCATCAAGACCAACCTCCTACACCAATGAAGCAGTACCCAGTTCCCAAGGGAAGAGAAAACCACTCAAGTTCACACCTCATTCCTGGCAAGAAAATACAACCAACACCCCGACTGACTCATGCAGTGTGGCCTTCCTAATCATCTTTCCCTATTGAGGACTGTGGCTTAATACTGGATAAGCTCTGAAAGGACTCCCACTGCAAGACCTCTACTCAAGACCTCCCAGTGACGAGCCCACACCTCACAAGGAAATCTCAAAAGACAGTGGGGAAGCCTATACTATCATCATGAGTATAGACCTAGATAACACTACCTCTTATACTGTTTCTCCCCAAATGTAAAGTAACCACCTGTATCACTTTCTCCCTCTTTGTTTTTCTTTTCTTCTTCCCCCCCTCCCCGGGTTCATTTTTTCTTTTTTTTTTCTTTTTGTTCCCGTTCTTGTTTTGTTTTGTTCTACTTTTTGTGTTTTAATTTGATATGCTTTATGCTTCCTTCTGGGTCAGAGCTGGTGACACTCAGATGGTGCTCCTGACTCTGTGCTTGGAAGTTGCCCCTGGTGGACATGGGGGACCATGTGGGATGCTGGGATGTGAGCCACCATCCTTCTGCAGGAAGGACAGACACCTTACCTCCTTGCTATCCCTCCTGGCTCCACTTTATTCCTTTAATTACATCTTTTATTCAATCCTTTTATTTATTTTAAGAATCTCTTTTTTCTTTAGATATAGCTGAGCATATATATTTTTAGTTTTTGTCATGTGTTTGTTTTCTTCTCTCTCCACCCCCAAATCCACCTACAACACAATGTAGCACCACTTCTTCCAGCATAGGCATATTAAAAACAGGCATATTAAAAACAAGCTCTTATCTACTCGGGATAAGAACTTATACGTTTTTACAATACAGGGACAACTCCCACCCTGAATGTATGTCATGGGGAACCAACCTAGACTCCAGGGAATTAGGCACCCGACCATCCAGTCTGGACTCCTGGATCCCAGACATAAAAATGACAGAGTTCTCCACAACAGCTCCAGGAACCAAGTCCCTCCAGGGCATTCATAATACTGCTCTGACGCCAACTTACTCCAGTTCTAAATTGGTAACCTGACAACGAGGAAATGGGGACAACTAGATCTAAGAGCAAGTTATCCCTCCTCACCAGCCAACAATAAGACAAAACAGAAGACATGTCACCCTCTGATCTGTGCAAAAACCAAGATTGCTAATTACAGATGACTGGTCATTACAACCAGGTTTAAACAGTATGCATCCCGGGACCAACAACAAAAGCAACAAATAGCTCTAACCTAGCTCTCGGTCTACAATCTGTTCAACAAACAAGATATCCAATTCCAGAGGTCTGACTGAGACAACCGCAAATGAACGGGTCTTCCAGAAACATAACGAAAGACTCTGTCCCAGGCTCCATCCTAGGAGCAACATAATGACCAAGAACACCAACTACAGAAGATGAAGTAAAACGACACTGAAGAAGCAGAACTGCTAGAACCACAAAGAAAGCCTTCATAACAAGCTCCATTCCATCACAAGCTGCACAGTCACCAAGATCTCTAGATACAGAGGACTGATTTTATCATCCATGACGAAGCAGAAGTCTTCCATACATCACGAAAACATTGAGGAGAGAGTAAAGGATCATGCAAGGAGTCTATAGTTAACCCCATGACAGTATACTGCAGAGATGGAGAAACCCTGTATCTCCTAGGCCAAGGGAATTCCCTCTATAATATCCACAATAATTACTGTGCCTATGCAGGTGGAAAAGGAAAAAAAGAGCACAAAATAAAGATTTTTCTACATATATATGTATTGATTGATTGATTGTTTGACATCTTTATTTTGGTGTAGATATTGAAGTGGATGTCTCCTTTTCTATTTTTATATTATTTTATCTTATCTTTCTCCTTCTTTTTGCACTCCAGCATGATATGAATTCAGAACCGAAACTAATATGTGGTGCTTTCTTAGTTGCTGTAGGGTTCACTGGATATCAAACATGCATTTATTTTTGTATTGTTATGGTGTTTCAATTACCTTTCTCATGTCCTCTCTCAAACTGAGGCAGATAGCCACTAGAAGGACTCCACCCCTTCTCAGCATATTTTTAATTAATTAATTGATTTTTATTATTTTTATTTTTTATTATTATTTTGCTTAATCTTTACCCCATTCTATTGCCTTTCACTCTCTCAAACAAACTCACATAACTCAATTTATCCAGGTTAGACTCTCAAATAGAGGGAGAAACAAGGGAGGGCACCAGGACCAAACAAATGTATGATCACTGATAGTAAGCTGGACAAAGAGAGGACCACCTACTCTAGCAGCCTGGGAGGGGGGATTATGGAGGATATAAGTTGCAAAAAGGGAACGGGGAAAGGGGGAGGACAAATTTGGTCGTGGGTAGCCACATGATTCAATGTTAATATGTACCTAAAATACTAATGTGAAAGATATGTAAGTCACTATGATCAAAATAAAAAATTATTAAAAAAATGATGTTTTCATCATAGGCTTCTTTACTTTGTGGCAATCAGCTATTACATTCTGTGGTCCTCTTCTTTCTGTGAAGACTGCATCACTATCATTTTCTTCAAAACACTCCCTGACATAGATCTTATTACTGTTAGTTCTATCATAGCTAACACAATATTTTCAATATTTTAAATAGTTTCAAGTAATTTTCAGTTCAATTACTCCTCACCACTCTGAGACCTGATACCACTCATATCTCAGTCATTTTCACCCATGATCATATAAAAATGTATACATCTATAGATTGTTATTAACTACATCTTCTTTATAAATTCATATAGCAGTCTTTTGTCAGTCACCACACATCTCATCTTTCTAGCATTTAGTACTTAGAGTTTGTTTTTCCATCAGCCTCACTAGTACTTGTTTTTTTTTTGCCCTACCATCTATACCTGCTCCCATCTCTTTCTTTCTACCAATGTAAAATTACATGGCTCATGATTATAATCACTTTCTTATGTTTACAAAATAATTTATGTCCCTACAGTGTTTTGTTGTATTTTATTTATATAAATATAAATTTATATTCTTACTAAAGTCCAATCTTGTAAAAAATTCAAGTCACTTATTCACCTTCTTTATATTTTATATGAACATATATCTACACTATTCATACTAACTTGTGAAAATTTTAAAACTGTGTTGACTAGCATAAATTTAATTTCATGGCCACTAACTTGTCATGCTGGTTCATTCACTTTTGTATCTTCTAAAGCTATGTGATTGCTTGACATCTAATATCTAAGACATTCCCTTCACTGTCTTTTTATGCCATTGAGATAAAAAGAAATAATTTAAAAAAAAGTTCGACTATAGTTACAACCTCCGTAGATATGTACCTATAGTGTATCGTTTTTGCCTAGTATCTACTAATTTGCTTAAGTCTAGTCAACAGCCACTCACTTCATTTTTCCCCACAAAGTACCAACTCTTTTTTCACACTAATGACAGAATTTTAGGGGCCAAAGAGATAGCACAACGGTAAGGTATTTGCCTTGCATGTTGCCGACCTGTGATGGACCCTGATTTGATTCACTGTATCCCATATGATTCCCAAGCTTGCCAGTAGCGATTTCTAAGTGCAGAGTCAGGAGTAACCCCAGAGTGCTGGCTGGCGTGAACCCCCCCAAACCAAAACCTAAACAAACCCAAAGACAAAATTTTAGAATATTTTTCCTAATTGGAATGGAAAGAACGTGTAAGGTAAAAAATACTTGACTTGCAAGATGTTTTCTGTGGTTTGCATTGCCTGGTATGCCCCTCCTCCATATACACATTCATACACACAAAGAAATTTGACTTTTTTTTTTGTCTTGATCTACGGAAAAAGGAGGAGGGAGAAAGTTAGGAAGAGAGAAAGTGCTTTATCTTCCTCTTCAAATAGACTGCTCTTTACCAGAAGTGCACTCCTTTTGGCAGTATCTGACTGACCAGATCTGCTTGAAATGTTTTTTTCTGATGAAATCTATAATACAGTTCTCTTGTTTATGTGTTACTTCTTTGAGCACATTGTTTTTGTTTCCTTTGCTGGTCTACTCTACTCTCTCCAGCTTTTAAACCCATGCTTCTAAATTCTGGCAGCATAAAAGAAGCCTCTGGTATGTTAAAAAAATATTGATGCCCAGACATCAACCTGACAAATTTAATCAGACTCTCTGGAGGCTAGGTGATGGGCTAAGGCAATTGTGTTAAGCTCCCTAGGTGATTTTCTGTGAAGCAGGCTGAGAGCTGGAGCATAAAAACTGGCGTGCCCCAGGGTTCCATCTCAGAACTTGAGTCTTTTCCTTCTTAACACTTTCAAGTCCATGCTGCCTTCAAATACTTTTGTTACTTGCATCTTCTAAATGTGTATCTTCAGATCTAACCTTTCTCCTGATTTTTGAAATTCTATATTCTAAAATTAACACCGTTGCACCAGCTCCCATCTGCACCACTAGTAAATTTGTCTTTCTAGCTACGTGGACCCATAAAGATTAAAGGTATTATATCAGAATGAACGTTTATGCTTTTATTTGTCCTTCCACATAATACAAACTGTCAGAGAATTTGTTTCCAAATAAATTCACAATAATATGGGGTAACTAAAGTAAAAAAACACTGACCCTCCCCAATTTCTGGGTTCTTGGGCTAGAAGCCAAGACAATATTACACAAAATTATGATGGCACTTAAATCATACTGTATAAATATTCCTCCAGCTGGTATTAAGATTTGAATATTATGCAGCTGTCGGTAGATGAAATCATGAAATTTTACTATACATTGATGAACATGGAAACTATTGTGTTAAGTAATTAAGTCAGAGGAAGAGAAACATAGAATAGTCTCACTTATCTATGGGTTTTAACAAAAAATAAAATACATTATTGTAATAATACCCAGAGATGAGGGCCAGAAGGACTGATTCACGATACAAAACTCATCACAAAGAGTGGTGAGTGCAGTTAGAGAAATAACTACACTAACAACTACCATGACAATGCTAATGAATAAGAGAAGTAGAATGCCTGTCTTGAATATAGGCAGGAAGTGGGGAAGGTGGGGGATCGGGGACATTAGTGGTGGGAATGTTGCACTGGTGAATTGGAATGTTCTGTGTATGACTGAAACCCAACTACAATCATACTTGTAATCACGGTATTTAAGTAAAGATATTATTTTTAAAAATATGTAAATTCTCTCAATCAGCTGTTTTGCATTGTCCTGCATTCCACATGGCTTGCTTACTACTGGCCTCATAGTGCTTTCTTTAGAATCAACCACTTTATATTCAAGTTTTAGATTTAGGCTGATGGAATTACAATTCTTTCAACATTTTCAATACTAAACTATAAGTTGTTTCTTGATAGAATTGCACCTATCCATCTAGCTGTCAACCCTGCAATAGCAAGTATTCAAAGCAATGCTTTGACAACAGTATTTATTTATTTTTTATTTATTTGGGGGCGGGGCAGGTGTTGGGCCACACTCAGCGGTACTCAGGGGCTACTCCTGGCTCTGACTCAAGGGGCTGTAAGAGATGCCAGAGATCATTTCTGGCCCATCCTGGATTGACTGCATACAAGGCAAAATCCCTACTGCTGTGCTTTCACTCCAGTCCAACAGTATTTCAATCATTCCACTGCTTATGAAGGTTCATAGTACCCATACTCAACTCTTCCCCCTATTTTTCCCTTTTCTACTCTAAGCATATCGGATATTGTACTATATCTGAAGCATGCCAGAGTATTCTTACTTTTGTGCTTTGTGGACTATCTTCCAAGAAACTTCTCTCAAATATCTTTTCAGAAACCATCAAATGTCATCTTATTGCCAGTCTTTCCTGGTCACCTTCTGAATCTGTACTTCCTATTTCTAGTATTTTCTTCATATTTGTATTTGTTTTCACTTCCTCCAAATTAATTGTATTACATTAAGTACATTATTTAATTTAATGTAAAATTAAATTACATTACATTAAATACATTAAAGACCTTGAGGGAAAGGTCTTTATCTAAGCCAGGAAGAACTTTTAGTGCTAGACTCAGTAATAGCTTGCTGAATAAATGAAGGGAGCTAGAAAACGATAGGACCCTGTCATAAATTATTTGAAGCAGTTACAAGTAGTTGAATGCTAGTAGCTCAGAGAAGACTTTTGGAAACTATATACAATTTAGAAACAGTTTTAACTGCCCCCTTTTAAATTAGAAATAAGACTTTGATTTGAATCAGGAGGAAAGTTTATAGAAAAATAAAAATGATACTGCAGTATTGACATCTTAAAATAAATCATAGTAAAATTTGCATTCTCCTAGCCATATTTGAACACTTATCATTTTACTGAAATGTTTCTTCTGAATTCTCTGAGATCCTAAAGGGCCTACTTATGAGAAATAAATCATTGCTACTGGAACAAAACTTTATAAAAAAATCAAACAACATAATATAAAGTAAATATTATAGTTCAAAATGTATTTTATAATGAAACCAAGTCTTGCTAACCAGAAAAATTAAATCCTTTATAGGAACTAAAAGTGTTTAATTGCAAATAAAACCCTCCTCTCTGCTCAAATTACCCCCACTAACTACTGGCTAAGTTAATAGAATAATGTTGAGCTTCTTTGTAAAAAAATTGAATTACCTACCAACCCAAATACTGTTTGGCCAATCTGTCCCAAGAGTCTTATGGATCAAAGTTTATCATGTTGTAACTGTGAGCAAAGAAGAACCTATTATTAATTCCTAATGAATCATAAGCTTCTTTGCCTAAATGCCACATGCACACAATTAAATGTTTATTACTAGGATGTTATACTTATTTACCTGGATGCAACCACAATACTTTAAACAAATTCCATCTACTCAATGTAAAATTAACTTACAAAATTAGATAAATCTACATTAAGTTAAATATTTTTAATAATTTTTTAAATTTTTATTTTGTTTTTAGGTCCTAAACTCACAATATTCAAGAGTTCTTCCTTGCTCTGCACTCAGGATTCACTCTTGGAGGTGCTCAGGGAATTATACAGGATACCAAGGATTGAATCTGGGTCTGCTGCATGCAAGGTAAATGCCTTACTTACTGTATTATTGCTCTAGCCCCAACTTAATATTTTTTAAAAAATAGAGGCTGCCCAGAGGAACCAATGGAATCTGAGGCTACTCTCTTAAACTTTAGAGCCCATGGTCACCAGAGTTTTTCCTAGAGGGGAAAGATGATGGGAAGGCAGCTATCAAAAGTTGTCTCTTGGGGCTTTATCTTAGCTTTTTCTTACTGCTATCAATAAACATGTTCCTACTAATAAACTATAGTGTTAAATATAAGTAAATTTTATAATTACCTTTATTTTATGTCTCTAGAACAAGCTTCCCAAGGAATTATTTTTTATTGTTTGCCTAAAACCCAATTATGAATATATATGGATATATAACCCAAATATGAATAATTATGAATAATTTTATGGGGAATATGTAAAAAAATAAAACAAAAAACAAACAAGAATTTTATCTAGGATTAGAGAAACAGTAGAGAGTGTATTGTGCTTTCTTTGCATGCAGCTGACCTGGGTTCTATTAACATTTCTATGATCCCTCTAGCTCAACTAGGTATGATTCCAGAGTGCTGAGCCTGGAGTAAGGCCTGAGCACCACTAAGTATACTCCCCAACAAAATGAATTTTTGTTTGGTTTTGGGACACACCTGCTAATGCTCAAGGGTTATTTGTGGCTCTGCACTCACGTATAACACCTTGCAGGTCTTGGAGGGACTATATGAAATCCCCGGGATTAAACCCAGTTAGCCATATTCGAGGTGAGTGCCCTATTGGCTACACTATTGCTCCAACATCACCCATAAAAAACTTTTTAAATATTCTGCTATGTGAGAGTCAGATAGACTTATAAATCCAGCATTCTGTTTCATGTACACACAATAAATACCAACACACTTGAAATATTAGTTGTACTTTTTTCACTATTCATTTTTTTACTAGCCTTATTATTTTATAGGCAAATTTAATATATGGCAAAATATAACTTTAAGGTTATATTTTTCAATAGGCACTTTTCTTACATTTGATCAAGTATATCCAAAAAACTTTTGCCTCATCCAACATTTCTATACATTGAACTATAAAACATTATATTTTGCTTGCTGTTTTTTTTTACCATTTTCATCTATCTAAAATTCTAATATGATGGAAATGATTATATTTATGTCAAGTTTCTCATTAAAAATGCTGATATAAAAGTTAAAATTAAAATTAGGATTAGGATAAGTGAAATACCTCACCAGGAAGAGCACATGTTTTGAATGAGTAATTCCACATTTTGTTCTTAGTACCAATTGTTCTTCAGCACTGCCAGTTGTGACCTCAATACTACAATTACTAGTAATTAATAATAAACAAAATTAAAATTACCCTAGGTTTAATGTATTTCAAATTCAATATGCATTTATGGAGTATCCTTTATGTATCAAATATCAGGAGACACCTAGAGAATAAAACAAGAATATATATAAACTAAGAACTATGAACTTTGTGGGGGAATAACTCATAAAAAATTCAGGCAACACACTTCAAACCCTAAAGAAATATAGCCAATATTCATTTGAAAACTCTTTCACATACTTGAGGTAGAAAAGTACATTAACACAGGGCAATATGTTTCAATTATATTTAGTGCTTTGGAGATGAAAAAGTATTCAGCAAAAAAAAAAATCTGAGAATGCTAGTCAAATAAATCTGAGATATATTTGGCTGTTACAAAATCAAAACATAATTTAATTGCAGAATTTCTGAGAACTTCTAATATTTGAATGTGAACTACAAGTATCTAAAACATGGGCTAAGGCCAGAGCAATAGTACAGTTGGTAGAACATTTATTTTGTATGTTGTTTACCCAGGTTCTATCCCTGGCACTGCATATGGTTTCCTGAGCACTACCAGGAGTGATTCCTCAGTGCAGAGCCAGGACTAAATCTTGAACACCACCAGGTATGGCCCAGAAACCAAACTATGATTTTCTAGGTGGACTATAGTATATTGAACTGGCTTACTTAACAATGATATTGAGTCACTAAACAGAATTCCAGTGTTCAGATTTTAGAATATCTCTTATTGAAAAGAATTTTACTAAAAAATAATTAAGCAAATGACAGTGAATACTTGGATATGAAATTTTAGATTTCATATCTTTTAAATATTTTATAGATTAACAATGATCTTTTCTCAATTGTTGAGACTGAAAAGATAGAATATTTCAGTATAAGAATAAACAGATATTTGTGGCTGTGGAGATTGTAAAGTGCATAGGGCACCCACTTTGCATGCTGTAAGCCTGGGCTTGATACTGGGCATTCCATTTTGTCTCCAAAGAATTGCCAAGAGTAAATACTGAGTGCAGAGCTAGGATTAAGCCCAGTTTTGCGGGCCTGAGAGATAGCATGGAGGTAGGGTGTTTGCCTCTTATACAGAAAGACAGTGGTTGGAATCCCGGCACCCCATATGGTTCCCCGAGACTGCCAGGAGCGATTTCTGAGTCTAAAGCCAGGAGTAACCCCTGAGAGCTGCCGGGTGTGATACAAAAACAAATAAAACAAAACAAAACAAAAACAAAATCCAACAACAACAACAAAAAACAGCTTTGCAAATTGCTGGTTGTGACACACACACACACACACACACACACACAAAGGACAGAAAGATGTTTTAGGTAACACAAGCGTATCAATTTATTTAGCTGAAACAATTAGACTTAGAAGAAATTTCATATGTACAATGAATGTCTAAGCATTCTCTCCTATTTCCTGATAGTTAAGTATTGATTACTGAGTCATTAGGGGGTCCTGGAGAACAAAAAGTTCAAAAGGTATTCTTTTAAGAGAAAACAACTTTTGTGAGCTTGTTGAGCTAAAGAAAATAGGACAGTTCTCTGCTCTGCTAATTGCAAGAGGTGAAAGTCTGACTGCATGCTGACAAATGATCAATGGTGTACATTTTGCATTTGCCTTACTTCATTCTACTCTGAGTCATTGTGTTGCCACAGGCTGATCTGGAAGGACCACATAACCAGTACCACAAAAACCTCATTTCCTGTTCAGTCAGTTGAGCCCTGATTGGCAAAAGACCAAAATGGAAGAATAGTGAGGCCAGAATATTTGTACTCCAGGGGTTTTCTCTGCCCTGAAGAAGCACTATTCCTCTTTCTCCTCTAATGGCAGCCAGCCATATAGGATTTAATTTCCCAGGACTATGCAAAGTTCCAAGAGCCCTGCCAGGAATGATCTCTGAACTTAGAGCCAGGAGTAAGCACAGAGCACTGCCTAAGTGTGGCCCAGAGTCCCTGGAACCCATTCTCAAAAGGGAAATAAATCCATAATATTAAAATGAAATAGTGATCTGGCATCAGTACATAAATTTTGTTCAATCAACACTATGTCGTTTCACATACACACACACACACACACACACACACACACACACACACACGATATTTACTCCACTGACTTCTTCCCTGCAAAGTTATTACAGATTAATTTTTCCCTTTTCTGAAAGGTCTTTGCTCCCTTCAAGTCAGACTCTGATGAGTATTGATAAATTCACACATACAGAAAACAACCATTAGCAAATAAAACACAAACAAAAGAATCTCAACTCCCTTTGCCTCCTAACCTTCTACAGGAGCCAGGTCACTGATTTTATTTTGATATTATGGATTCATTTTGAGGATAGTTCCTAGGGAGTCTGGGACACACCTGGACAGTGCTCTGGGCTTACTTCTGGCTCTGAGTTCAGAGATCAGAGGGTTTGGGTTTTTGTTTATTTTGTGCACTTTTTTTTGCTTTTCTGATAAATATTTTGTATGCATAAAAATCAGTCCATTTATATCTTGATAGAAATTAGGTTCTTTGAAAATTTTTGTATTGTAATTTAAGCTACTATTAACTTTTTTAAAAATACATCTTTATATTTTTATCTTGGGGGGTGTCAATGGTGCTGTCAGAGGTAATTGTAGAACATATTTTTAAAAATGGACTTGGGGTCAAGGGATAGCACAGAAATTAGAATGCTGTCTTGCACATGGCCAACTTGAATTCAGTCCTTGACATCCTAGATGGTCAACTGAATCCCTTCAGGAGTGATCCCTCCCCAGAGTCAGGAATATTTCTTGAGCACTGTTGGTTGTAGCCCAAATCCAGATAACCCCAACACTCCATTTGCCACAAATTGTTCATATTTTAAATCTCTTTGACTATTGTTTTAATTTCTACATAACTTTAAGAAACATCAGATTAATTATTTGTTTTTAAATTTGGGGATTTTTTATTGAAATTGCAGGAAAAACATGAAAATACTGAAGAGATACAGCAGGTAGGGTGCTTACTTCCCTTGTACCTGGCCATCCCAGGTTTGATCCCATATGGTCCCCAAAGCCTCACTAACAGTGATCATTGAGTACAGAACTAGGAGTAAGCACTGAGCACAGTCAGCTGCAGACCCCCCCAAAACAAAACAAACAAAAAAAAGTATTATCTTTCTGAGAAAATGATGAAGGGAAACAAACACAATGATGTAGGTGGGTATGGTGTTGCAATATTGTATTTATGAAGCTCTATCACAGACATTATAAAATTGAAAATCACAGTGACAAATTTTAAAGGTTGTAATGTTATTTATATGTGCTTTTATCTTTCCTAATAGGCTTGACTTATATTTTTTTTTACATTTCACTGCATTAACTCAGTTAAAAAAAAACTCTACTCAACAAAGAACAGAACTGGTCTTCACTAAAATTTTGCCACTGGGGTGAAGGTAAGGGGGATAAGTTAGGGATGGGAATACTGGACAATGGAAAAGATGTCTACAGATGCAAGATAGGAGGAAGGAGGAAAACTTGGGACACTAGTAGAGGCTAGTGAACACTGATGAAAGAATTAGAACAGAAACCCAATGATAAATATCTTTGTAACTGTAATTACAGTGATTCAATAACCAAAAATTCTATTATCATTGATATCCATTTCAAATATCAGATATTTCATAGCTTTTAAAGTAAAGCCCTTAGAGATGTTGATAAAATGGCATTGCATTGAACAGTGAATATTTTAAAGTGTTAACTAAATTAATAGCTTTATACAGAAATGTGCTATGATATTTGTTTATTTAAATATTCTTTTATGCTTTCCAGTAAAATTTTAGTGTTCTAATGTAATGGTTTACATTTTATGCTGAGTTTAATATGCCTCATTAGTATCATAAAATGACTCATTTATAATAAATTATAATTTGCTATAGTTGGTTATAGGAAATAACTATTATATATATTTTTTCACTTAACTATTCAATTAAGGAAGTTATATATTATGTAATAAATCAATGGACCATTTATGAATATATTTATACTTTTAAGTGAATTACTTTTTACTAGATTAAATCATAATTGGTTGAGGAATAAATGGTATTGAATTAAATTAACACACATTTTCTTTTAAACTTTATGTTTATTCATAAATTAAATATGTGTATTGTTTATTTTGGGCATTTAGGAATGTTGGAATGAAGTCATAGTTATACTATTTATATAATATGTACATCAGCCAATATTAAATTGTTCAAGTAGATGTATATAATTTTATTTGTAATTATATTTTTCAATGGAAATAAGGGGAAATAACAGTTTATTAATATACTTGCATGTGCCTATTAAAGTATTTTAAATATTTTAATATAATTTATACTTTTATAACCAAATATGAAGGGAACATGAGAGAACTATTTTTTTGGATTTAGTAATTAAATAGAGATCTATTTTTTTTGGATTTAGTAATTAATTCTTAGAATAATTGATATATATTTGACAATATCATGAAAGGACAATCCATAATTTGGATAAATGTTTGTTCGTTAGGTTGTTTTGGGTCATACCCAGCAGTGCTTAAAGGCAATACTGTGCTGGATCTGTACTCAGGGATTACTCTTGGCACTGCTTAGGGTACCATTATAGCACTGGGAATGAAACCAAAGCTGGCCACGTGCAAGGAAAGTGCATCAACCCTTTTACTTTCTCTCCAGATATGTGAGTTGCAGCAAAAACACTACATGGGCTTCATAGAGTGTAAATACAAGGCAGACTCTACAGACATGATTTTGTAGATTGCAGTCAGCCACAGAAAGATTCAAGAACCACCAAAGACAATGTTCGTTGAATAGAGTAGGAGGTTGGTAACTGATCAAACTGAACGTGGGCCACAGAGCCCACATTTTATTTGCAAAGTTTTTATTTTATTTTTATTTGCAAAGTTTCCAGAAGTTCCAGTTGAATGTGAGCATTATAGTTCTGGTTGCTGAGAGATAAATAGTGCCTAAAGGAATACCTAATAAGAGAGATAGTTGATACTAAATATGTAAATATGATGCTGAAATCAAATACAAATTGCTGAGGGCACTGGTCATCTTAGTGAAGAAACCAAAGCTGATCTGGAAATATCTCTGATAATTTTAGTCAGTTTCATTCCAAGGACCATATCCACTTTGATGAAGTTCAATGGAACAGTAAATTGTTATACTAACAAGGTGCTCACAGTATATGCCTTCCTGTTTCCATAATATTAAAGTTTAGTACACAAAAACAAAAGAAAACAATACAATACAGGAACACAAAACAGAATACAAAGATGCCCTCTTCACACCTACATTTATTGTAGTGCTATTTACAATAGCCAGAATTTGTAAACAACCCAGATGCCTGACAACAAATGAGTCACTAAAGAAATTGTGGTACATAAACACAAGAGAATTCTATGCAACCATCAGAAAAAATGAAGTCATGAAACTTTCCTATACATAGATGGACATGGTAACTATTATGCTGAATGAATAAGTCAGTGGGAGAGAGACAGGCAACAGAATAACCTCACTCATCTGGGGAATTCAAGAAAAATAAAAGAAAGTATGGTAATAATACTCAGAGATAATAGATGAGAACTGGAAGTACCAGCCCACAATATGATGCATACCACTAAGAGTGATGAATGCAACTAGAGAAATGACCATATTAACAATTATCATGACAATGGTAGTGAGTGAGGGAAAAACAATGCTTGTCTCAAAGACAGGTAGGAGGTTTGGGAAGAGGGACCTGGGGGCATTGGTGGTGGGAAGGTTGCACTGATAAAAGGGGGGGGGTGTATTTTTATTACTGAAAACCAACAATAAACATGTTTGTAATTATGCTGCTTTAAGAAAGCTATTATGTAATAAAAATAAAATAATGTTTCAGAACTTCTTTTTTATTTTTTCAGCTGCTATAACAAAATAATGGAAACTAAATAGCAAACAGTTTTTTTCCTCACCATAAGATAAGAAGTCTATTATTAGTTGTTAGCAGAATTAATGTCTGGTGAGAGATTATTCCTAGTTCCATAGACAGCCATATTTATGATATTACTTCTTGTGAAAATAAGGGAAAAGAAGCTCCCTGTGGTCTTTTAAAATTCAAGACATCCCATGATCTAATCACCTCTCAAAGGTTTTATCTAAGAACATCACATTAGAAATTAGCATTTCAACATATGAATTCTTTGGAGACATATTCAATCTATAAGCATAGTATACACTTAAATAATATCACACTTTAAGATGATTCATAAATGATTCCTAAATACACTACTGTTAAATTATAGTACTATGATTAACAATAGCTATAATAATATTATTATTTTAAGCAAATAATATCACACTACACCTGCCACTAGTGTGCCAACATCCCTTATCATTCACTTTAGTTCCCCTCACATCCCTCCACCACAACAAGCAGCAGTGCTTATTTATAAGTATAAATAAACTTATAAGTATTCTCTTGGCATGGTTTTCAAGTCTGTTTTCACTGTCTTCTATTTCCTCACCTATTTTTTTTTAAATTTTCCCAGTTTATTTTGCAATAAATATTTTAATCATAACCAATTTTAATCTTAAAATTATAAGCATTTATCAGTATCATCTTTTTTATATAATTTTTTGTTTTGATCATAGTGGCTTACATATCTTTCACATTAGTATTTTAGGTGAATAGTAACATTGAATCATGGGAATACCCACCACCAAATTTGTCCTCCCCCCTTCCCCTTTCCCTTTCTGCAATCCATATCCCCTATAATCCCCCCTCTCAAGCTGCTAGAGTAGGTGGTCCCCTCTTTGTCCAGCTTACTATCAGTGATCATACATCTGTTTGGTCCTGGTGCCCTCCCTTGTTTCTCCCTCGATTCAAGAGTCAAACCTAGATAAATCGAGTTATGTGGTTTTGTTTGAGGGAGAGAAAGGCAATAGAATGGGGTAAAGATTAAGCAAAATA
>PVKC010015061.1:0-21708 GCA_004027635.1 Crocidura indochinensis | reverse complement strand
TTCTGATGGTGACATTGTGCCTGGCCAGGAAGCGAAGGGCACAGGGAACCTTGAGCCTAACTACCCACATCTAGCCACCACTGTGCCATTAGGCTTCTGTCCCTGTGTCAGAGCCTGCTGGGGCTGTGGCCATGCTCTGAGGCAGGACCTGACAGGACAGAGGGTGTGAAGTGATAGGTGGACGCTAGCAGAGCTCAGTCCCCCGTCGTGTCCAGCTTTAGAAATCGAATGAGGGTCTGCCCTCCTGGGAAAGGCCCAGAGCCTTGAGAATCTCCCTGCAAAGGGCAGTGGGAAGTAATGAGTGGAGGACCCTAGGCCTGGCTATACCTGTTCCTACAGGGCCACCTTGAGGGGATCATAGGGAGATCCATGTGGATCATCTGCCCTGTCCCACCCTTCTGGGTTGGCAGGGATGTGGGGTGGGGTGGCATGTGAGCTGAGTGAACTTTGGTGCTTTGGGGGTTATCCGAACCCGATACAGGGACAGGTAATGGCCCAAGCCCCTCAGAGTGGGGATTTGGCTGAGTCAGGGTCAAGCTCATGCCAAGGAATTCTACTCCTTGAACTCGAACCTCATTCTCTCAGTTCTACATGGGCACTGTGAAGGTACCAGCCTGAGTGGTATGGCCACATCCAGGTGCCAGCTGTGGATTAGGGCTTCAGTGACATAGCATCATCAGTGGGGCCCCTTTCTGTGGCCACTGCACCCCATCGAGGCAGCCAAGCCCGACCCTAGCTCTACCCTGGAGGGGATCCTGGGGTGGGGGTTTTGAACAGGCCCTGCAGGCTCCAGGCTGACACAGGAGCCTCCTACCTGTTTCATCTATACCACATACAGGTTCCAACAGAATGGTTGTATGCAGTAGGTGCTTCATAGAAGATGGTTCAGAGCAGATGATGAATTATGCAGAGGGAGGAGTTTGAAGCACATGTATGTTGGAGACTGGTTCATGCTCCCCTTCTTCCTCCTGGTGCTGCTGTGTGGTCAGTCACCTGCAAGTTTCTTAACCTGCCTGTGCCTTTGCCCTATGTCTGTAACATGGGACTAGAGAAGGATTCAACTCATAGGATGGTCATGAGAATTAGATGAAATGCAAGTTCTTAGTGTAGAGCTTGGCAGAAATAGAGACAATTATTATTTGATGAACTTCTGAGAGTCTCCTCCAGCTCAGTAAGAGGGCTAACCTGGAGACTGGAGTAAGAATGATGAGCATAGTGTGTGCTTTTGTCAGGGGCATGCATGCTGCTGGCAGACCCAGTAACCAAGTCCCACCTCATGAGTGCTCATCCAGCTCTTTCAGAGAAAATTCTCCCAGGGAGGAGAGGCTTGGTGGATCCTGGGTGCAGGATTCCACCCAGAAGTGGCACTTCCTTGCTCCAAGCTTCTCCTGCTTACAATCACTGACTGGGTTATCCCCAGTGTTGGAACCTCTGGGGTTTTCAGCCCCTTCTCTGAGGCTGTTGTGATGTTGACACAGCAAACTCCATTCTGGGGGACAACAAAGGCCTAGCTGAGGCCTACAAGATGGGGCAGGGGCATAGTGGGGCCTGACAGACATCTGAGTGACTTGTAACAGGTCAATCTGTCTGATGGGAACAGTGTTCATCTTTGGGAAAGAGGGCTTTAGGGTGAGAGGCCTCCAAATCTCCAATGATTCAGAGATGGCCGCCATTGCTGCAGGTCAAGGTCAAGGTCAGGGGACAGGTGTGGCTGGGACAGAGAAGCCCACAGTTTCATGTGTGTGCATGTATTTTCTATTCATGTATGTGTGTAGTGGTATATAGTGTGTTTGCATACATGTGTGTGGCATGTTCACATTGTGTGCGCGCATCCATGTGTGTGAGAGTGCATGTGGTTTGCACACTGCATATTTCTTGTGAGTGCTCATGTGTGAATTTGCATATTGTATATTCACGTATGCGAGTGTGTGTGTGGGTGCTCTCTATGCATGCATTTATGAGTGTGCATAGGTTGTGTCTGCATATTGTGAGTGTCTGCACATGCGTGCATGTGTATATTGTGTGTGCCTGTGTGTTATGTGTGAGTGACAGCACTGTGCTCTTGTATTATGTCAGTATATGTGTGGTTGCATATTAGTATGTATGTGTGTCTATGAAAATGTGTTTTGTGTTGTACATACGTGTGTGTTGTGTATATTATGTCTGAGTATCAACAGGTGCATGTGGTATTTATGTGTGAATGTGTGTATTTGCATAAGTGCACATGTCAATGAGCATGTAAGGGTGTGTGACTCTCATCTGTATCTGTGTCTTGGATGTGGGTGTGTTTGTCTGAGTCTGTCTTCCTCTGTATGTGTCTGAATGTGACTATGTGTGTCTCAGTCTCTGTGTGGATCTGAGTGTACATCTGTTTATATCTGTGAGTGTCTGTGAATGTGTCTGTATGAATCTGTGTCTCTTTGTGCTGTATGTTCACGGGCATAGGGTTGTCTCTTGAGCAGCTCCTGTTCACCCCAAGTGCGTCCACAGAGACAGGCTAGCCTGCAGCAGAGCTATTGGAGCTGGGCAGGGCCTGGCAGGCCCCTGAGGGCCCGCAGGAGTATCAGCCTTCAAAGGCTGAGAGAACCTGCATCTTCCTAGCAACTATTTGAAGGCAGAAGATTAAGAGCTCTTTAGGCCACTTCTAAATTTATCGCCTGCCATGAGTCACTTTCAGATTAAAATGAGGCCTTTCTCACTCTCCCACCCCCAGCCAATTTTGGGTTTCCAGGCTTAAGGAGGAGCTTGGAGAGGGGATAGAATTTAAATCAATAAAATGCTTCTTCCTGGGGCCTGTGATGGACACCCCCAAACATTGCAAGCCTGCAGGGCATCATCTCTGAGAGCAGGCTGAACCCCACCGACCCCAGACCCATCTTCGGATCTCATTGGGCCTCAGTGGTGTCATCTGTTACATGGGTCCCTATCAGAAACTTCTTTGGCAGTGGAGGCCCTGGAGCTTCGGGAGGGTCTCAGGAATAAGTGAAGCTGTGCCTTAGGCTGCAGACCAATTTCTGGGTACTCCTGTCCCCTCCTACCTCGCTGCAGGATCCTCCTGAAGTACCCCCAAAGCTAGGCCAGGGTATTTTTGAACTCTTATAATCAGGTTGCACATCATGAGATTCTCCCTGGAGAATTGGCCAGGTAGCCCCATCCTTCTAACACATTCCTTGTGGAAAGCCTGATCCCCAAGTGCTCTAGTCCTCATGGGTAAGAAGTGCAGATTTGGGGCATTATTGTTGCCTACTGAGCTCAGGGACTAGGGGAGCCAGACCCCAATTCTACCTGACCCCCCCAATTCTATGGAGGGAGGGCAAGTAAGGACTGGATCTAACTCAGCATCCCTGATACAGCTATCTATGGGAATAACTTGGGGACCCCAACCCCAAGGGAGGCAGGCCCCAAGGCAGGCACTTAGTACCAGTACATCCAGTACCAGGTCTGCTGTGGCCCCATAGGTAACTTCTTTCGGACCCCGAAGGGTCACCACCATGCCTGTCCCTATTTTGACAAGAGAGGACAGTCACTAGGCAAGATTGGGATCCAGTTCCCCCAGGGTCTCTCAAGCAAGAGCTGGGGACTGAGGTGCAGCCTACACAATGCAGAGGAACATGGGGAAGGTAAAAGCAAGCATGTGAGCACCCCTTCTCCATACCCACATCTGTGCATATGCTCATTGTAGGGAGGGCCCTGCAGGAAGCTGACCTGTCGGTGTTAATAAAGGAGCTTGCTCCTCGTTTGTGGGATCTCGAGGACAGCCAAGGTCACTGTCAGAAAGATAGAATCCCAGAAGATCCAACTGGGGGGGGGTCTTCCTGGAAAAGACAGCTTAGGGGGGTGGTTTGGTGCAGACCCCGGAGTTCGCACCTCTGTGTGATTCTGAACAAAGTGCATTTCCTTCCTTGGGCACAGAGCAAGGTGGAATGCTGAGACTTCAGCACCTTGAGGGAATTCATAGGCCTGGGGCTTCCAAGAGAATATGGAACCAGGTCCCCCACTTTAGCTCTAGCTCCCTGAATCTCTCCCTAACATGGTCCTGCCCCACTGCCCATTCACCAAAGCCTGCATGGTCCTCAGTGCCTGGCTGGCAAAGCCCCAGTGCTGTCTGTAGCCAGACACCCTGGGATCCGCCCTCCTCCCTTCTAGCATATTTCTCCATCTCCTTCACTGCCCCACACATAAAGGCCAGAAGTTGCCCAGGGCAACTTGGAAACCATCTAAGCTTATTCAATAAATGATTTTTGCTAAGTATGTCATACAGATGAGGGGTATCCTTCCTCACTTCTCCTCCACAGCATCACTCACTCCCAAAATATCCACCTTTCCTAACGGGAGGAATGGCATCTTAGCACAGTATAATTCCCAGTGAGGTGTTTCCATGTCAAGCTCTGGTTCTGTCCCCAGCTCTCTCAGCACCTTCTACCTCAGGGCCTTTGCTCATGCTGGTTCCCCTCTAGGATTGTTTTTCTCTTTTGGTTAAGGTTCTCTCCGCGCCCCCCCCCCCCCCCCGCCGCAAGCCAAGCTTCCCACAGCTTCTCAAAGAAGCTCCTAGTGGAATTCAAGATCCTCCCCACCCCCAGAACAGTATTCATCACTTGCCATTGCTTTGTCTTTATTCCCAGGCCTGCTGAGGGGGGGAAGAGAGATAAGTGGAAAAATAAGCCCCACATTGAGAGACCCCAAGGTGCTGGACAAAAGTGTGGTGAGGGAGAGGAGGAGCTGTAGTCTCAGGTGAAAGAAGGGGTACTTCCTGCCTACTTAAAGGTTGAGTTTAGGGACCAGAGCAGGTAGAGTTTGTCTTGGATGCCGCTGACCTGGTTTTGATCCCCGGCATCCCATATGACCCTCTGAGCACCACTAGCAGTGATCCCTGTGTGCAGAGCCAGGAGTAATCAGTGGAGTTCTTGGAGCATTGTCTAAACTTTTTTCTGAAAGGGGGGCAGTCGCCTCATACTTTGAGGAGGCTCTGGCCTCTATCCCAGCAGCAGTGATATAGAGAAAGAGAAGCAGAAAGTTCTGGAAGTGTTGTGGGTTGCCCCCTGCCCTGGGAAGCAGAACTTTGTCTGTCCCATTATTTGTGGTGCCTGTTGGACCTACACTTAAGAGCCGAGTGGTGAGTGTGGGGACCTTTCAGCTGGTTCGGCTACCAGGGCACATATTTGTCATTCACCTGCCCCCTTCCTTTGCCCCTGGGGGCCACCCAGTGGCTGCCCCTCATTCTGCCCAACCTCTCAACCCCATGTAGTGGCCAGAAAACAATCGTGTGTAGCAGCAATTTGGAAATCTCAGTGTTTCTTTTGCAAAAAGCTGGCCCAGGAATCAAAGGTCTCGTGGAGCCTGCAGCATGTACAGAATGACCCAAAAGGGTCTAGAACCTACCAGTCCTATCTGCTCTTACATCCTGGGTGACCCTGTGTCCTTACCCCACCTCATCCAGATCCCCTGCTCTGTTGATTCCGGGGAGGGGTATTATAGATACACCCTACCTCAGATAGGTCTTGCAACAGCAACAGGGTCTTGTTTTCTCAGAAGACCCTTCCCCGTAGGCCCTGGACCCCACGTCCAGCACAAGGTCTTCCTGCTGGTGGCTGTGTTCTTTGGCTCCATCTGGAAGTTCCCAGAGGCTGTAGGCTGACACATATGTGTGTGCACTCCAAGGAAAGGCGGTGTGTCCCATGTGTGGAAATCCACCACTCCACATGGCTCTGGCCCATTGCCTATGGACTTGCTAGCTTAACTAGTATTTTTTTGAACTCTGGGCACTGTTAGAATCCATAGAGGAATATGATGAAAGCCTTGCTATCACAGAAGTAAGTCCTGGCCTCCATGGATGAATATCACCAAGAATATTAAAAGGGAAACTCACGGGCTGCCTGGGACAAATGATGTCAGCTGGTCAGGGATGGCTTCCTGAGGGTGATGATGTTACAGATAAGAACTCTTCAGCCAAACTACCATCTGAGAGAAAAATGTGATCCCAGCTAAGAGGGCAGCATGTACAAAGACCTGAGGTAGGTCGTGAAGGCCTGATTCTCAGTGACCTCGACGGGAAGGGTTTTCTCAGTAAAACTCAAGCATGATTGTTATGTCCCAAACCTGCTCTGGTCCTGGTGCGGAGATTGTCATAGCCCTTTTTTCACCAGCAGGTGAAGGTATGTCTCTGCAGAAAGGTTAGATGGTTGGTCAATGGGAGCAGGACTCGACGAGCCAATGGTGTGAAGGAAGTTGACATGGTTGAGGGCAGGGGAGCCCCATCTTTCCTCACTCACTGGCACTCCTGGGACACCAGCTCATTCATTCCATGCTGCCTCCCCCTACATTTGCTTGGACACATACTAGGGGCTGAGTGGGGGGACTGGACACAGTGTCTGCCCACAGCTGCACATGCCACATTCTTCTGTAGTCCCAGCATGAACCACCCTGAGGTGGTCAGGCCCTACTCAGTCCTCTGTGACTCTCCATGGCTGAGCAGGGTGGGCATGGGAAGACTAGAAGCTCCCAATATGGCCCCCAAAGCAACACCAACCCAGCTGCTTTGCTGTCCTTGTGCAAATTTGACTGTTCTGACAGGCCCCGAGAATAGATATTTGGGACTCTGCACTCGGGGTCAGGGAGAGATACTGTAAGCCCTACTTGAGGATATACCCCCCAAATAGCCCTCAGGTCAGGGGCCTTCACTGGCACTGGCCCCTCATGCAGCCTTAGTGACTCTCCACTGGCCCCCTCAGATCAGAACCTAGGGAAGACAGACCCATGGCACCAGGCTGCGGATCTTGGCCTAGTCCCAGCAGCTATGCTCAAGGCTGTGACCCTCTGAGGCTCTATCCTGGAGCTGACACAGGGCAGTCTGAGTTTCCCACCACCCTTTATCCCTGCTTCTTTCCACTTTCACCCCAGCTTTCCTTCATCTTCCTCTACCTCTCCTCATTCCCTTCCACCCCTTCCCCCACCCCCAGGCCTTCCCAGTCCCTCCCAGCTTTCCTCAAGTCATTCCCCCAGCTGAGCCTTCACACTAGTCAAGACACCTCTTCTCTCTCACAGTGCAGAGCAGACAGAGCAGCTTCAGTACCCTGTCATCACAAGGGAAACTGAGGCAGCAGGACAAGTTTCCACTGAGAGCTAGGGGAGGGGAGGTTGATCATTCCTTAACATCACCCCCCTTTCCGAGCTGATTGGCACCTTCAGGGTCGTTTGGAGCCATGTTCCATGGTGGAACCTGATGAGAAGGAGATGTAGGTGATGGAGCAGAGGGCATGCAAGCCCACCGCCTCTTAGCCCAGAGCTCAAACGTGAGGGCCTGGGTTGAAAAAGGGCTGCCTGGACAGTACAGATGCTGGGGACCTCTAATATCACTGAGGCCCCTAAAGCAAGTTGAAAGAGCAGTGAGAGGGCCCAGACCTGTAGGGAAGGCGATGACGAGGTTGCACCCCAGAAAGCCTTGGGGAACCTGTCTCACCCCCACAGAGTCCCTGAGAACTCAGCTTCTCACAGGCCCCATATCCCCACATTCAGGAGACCCGTAGCCAGTCCCCCCATGAGCACTGCTGTTTCCACCTTAGAGGATTGAAGTTGTTCAGTTCACACAGAGATGCGTCTAAGACATAGACCCAGGCCTAGGATGGCCAGTGGAGGGTGGCAAGGGCTTCTGCCTTCCACTTTGCCTTTTCTGCTCTTCCCCTCCCTCACCCCACTGCCGTGCTGGATACTTACTGACTCTCGTGGGCAGCTGCAGTGCAGGCCATTCCAGAAGTTTCTTTGGGGAAACTGGCCCAGGTAGGTGTGTGGAGGACGGCCAGCAGGTCCGCTCCTACATCGTGGAATTTTCCAACCATGGAGTCATACGAACCTCCGGAGCCTGGTTCCCTCCTAGGCTCTGAGAAAAGGCTCCTTCATGCTGGGCTGGGGAAAGAGAAGCTATGACCAGGAGAAGAAGCCGCTAGAACCCCCTTGTATATGCCAAAGGAACATGCTTTAAGGACCCCCCGGGACCCTGGCAAGGAGTCAGGCACCCCACAGAAGGGATTCCCAGTTGTGCTGGCCTGGGATCAGCCTTGATCCTGCCCTGGGCACAGGCCTGGCATCTTTATATGCCTTGGAGGGGCAAAAGGTAGGAGGCATCCAGAAGGGAGGAAGGTGGAAGGTGAACCAGGAATGGGTCTACTCTGACTTCTACCCCGCTGTAACGTGAATTCCAGGAGCCTCTGGTGACCCCAACTGCAGCAGACACACCCCAACTCCCACACCCCTCTTCAGGAGATGGAAACATCAATAATAGCAGTGTCTCCCATCTCTTTCCTGGCCACCAGAGAACAGTGTAAGCATCAACTCGGGTGTGTGGCTGGTGGGGGTCTCTCTTGTGTTTCCCCCCCCACCCCCGAGTTCTGCCCACTGTGGAGCAGGCTAGGAAACATTAGGGTATCAGGGTCCAGGTCAGCTTCTGGGTCCTACACCTGTGCTATACCTCCACTTTACAGATGAGGAGACTGAGGCCGAGAAGGGGCTTGTATGGCAATTGTCACATCAGCTCCCAGCAGAAGTGGAATGGACAAAAGTGAGTGTCCACTCCTGTTCCAGAATCTCATGCCTCCTGGCATAGCTGCAGATGAGGCCATTTGGAAATGTCTAAAAACCCCCACATGGGCCACATGATATGAATGTTGGGGGGCACAGGCAGCACTATTGTGTCCCATCATGCACCAGGGCCACATGCTTCTGCTGCTTCTTTGGGCAGGCAAAGTCCCAGTAAGAGAGAACAATGGGGGGCTGAAGCATTGGTGAAGTGGTAGGGTGTTTGCCTTGCATGCGGCTGACCCAGAATGGACTATAGTTGGATCCCTCGGTGTCCCATATGGCCCCCCATGGAACTAACTCATGGGTTCTTCCTGGGTTAGTCCCACTTGCAAGGAAAATGCCCTACCACTATACTATCGCTATGGCCCCAGAACCTGATCTTTTTTTGGGAGGGGAAGGGGTTTGGTTTTTGGGTCATACTCAGCAATGCTCAGGGGTTACTCTTGGCTCTATGCTCAGAAATTGCCCCTGGCAGGCACGGGGGAACCATATGGGATGCCGGGATTCGAACCACTGTCCTTCTGCATGAAAGGCAAATGCCCTGCCTCCATGCTATCTCTGCAGTCTCCAGAACCTGATCTTATAGAGGAAAAAGATGGGAAGAATTTGGGTATCGGAGGCATGAGGACAGGAAAAATCTTAAGGAATAATATCAGCAGGACTTCAAGAGGTTGGTCTGATGTACCATTGGAAACAGGACTGTGACAAAACAATGACTCTTGGCATCCAGCTCTCCACCTGGCAGCACCCAGGCCTGGGAGAGTGAGAATAACTGAATATCCACCCCACAACATCATACAATCAAGTTGAGTAGAAAAATCATGGGGGAGAAAGTCCTCGGGACATTGGGTTGAATACTAATTTCTTGTTTTTTCTTCTTTGGGCCATGCCCAGTGATGCTGAGGGATTCCTCCTGGCTATGTGCTCAGAAATCACTCCTGGCTTGGGGGACCATATGGGATGCAGTGGGATCAAACCACGGTCTGTCCTAGGCTAGCCATGTGCAAGGCAACCGCCTTGTGCCACCACTCCGACCCGTGAATACTAATTTCTGAGGTGACACTAAAGGAGGGAGCAGATAGCAACCAAATGCATGAATCAGGTTGACCTTAGTGCATCAGGAACATTCTCCTCCAGGTGAACTGAGGGAACCATGGCATAGGAAAAAATACCTGAAAACCATGTATGAGATGGGAGGTTCCTTTCAGGGTATGTAAGTACATCCTCCCATATGACTGTGAAAACAAGAAATGGTTCTCTCCTACTATATGCTCAGGATGTGAATAGACATTCCACAAAATGACCATAAGGACCCACACACATGGGCCACCTCCCAGGCAGTGGGGAAAGCAACCTGCCACTTCTTCATGGGTCCACTTCAGTCCCACGAGGCTAGCGATGAAAAAAAAAACACAGACAACAATAGATTGTTAAGAATGTGGAGAAATTATGGTCCCCCAAATGGCAAATGGAAATGTCAAATGGTGCAGCTACTAAAAAGAAATTAGAAGCTCTAAAAGAAGTATGATCCTTTGAATTACCATATGACCCAACAATTGTAATCCGGCACCCGAAGAATTGAAGACAGGGACTTAGATATGGTGCTTGTGTTGTGCAGAATTGCTGAAAGGTAGATAAACCTGGCTCCCCATGAGAGAGGTATTATTACTATGTATATATATTGTGTGTGTGTCTTGCTCTCTGGAATAGTACTCAGCCCTAAAAAGGAAGATACTCAGATTCCTGATACACAGGGAATAGACCTGTGGGTGTGTTGTACACTATGAAATGAGGCCAATACTTAAGACACTATTCAGGCCACACATGCAAGGCTCCTAGCCAAGTCATAGTCTCAGAAATAGGAAGTTGGCAGTGGGCTGCCAGGGCTTGGAAAGACGGGCACATAGGAATGATCTTTGAGTCTGGAAAGATGACAAAGTTGGTCGTTGGTGCTATAGTGGCACAAGTTTAATGCACTGAGCTGTGCTTTGGGGAATGGTTCCCGTGGTTCGTTGTTTCTCAAGAAGATTTAAACATGGTCAAAATTGACAAAATAGGGCCAGAGCAATAGCACAGCAGGTAAGGCATTTGCCTTGCACGTAGCTGACCCAGGTTTGAGCCCCAGCATCCCATATGGTCCCCCGAGCATGCCAGGAGTAATTTCTGAGCACACAGCCAGGAGTAACTCCTGAGCACTGCCAGCTATTCCACCCACCCCAAAAAAGTGTTGATTTAAAAGAAAGGTTCGATATCAGACCTGCTCCTAAAAGGGGAAAATCCACCACCCCACCACCCCCTTACCAGAACTGAAAAGATTGGCAGAGAAAAAACGTACACTGTGGTGAGAAATCATTACAGCCTAGATGATCTGGTGAGGGAGGCAAGCCGATAGGCAAAGACAGACATTGGTCTGTGCTATGTGGCGTGCATGGGGACCCCTGGCCTATGTCCCATGGGAGACACTGTATCTGGACCCCTTTCCCTCACTTCCTTGTGGGAATTCATTCATCAGTGTCTCTGAGACTCTGACCTTGGACCTTGATTTCTGGAGCATCCCTAGCATCCCAGCATCTGCATAAAGCTTCAAAGTTGAGCCATCATCCATGATTGCCCAAAACAAAGCAACAACACTCCTCACCTCTGTCCTATTCCAGTGCCTAACATTTCTTCACCTGGCTGTATAGGGTGAGGCTGTAGAGTGGTTAGGTCATGACAGCTATGCGACTTATACTGACCCATGTCACACTCTGCCTCTCCTCCAAGCTGAGGTCAACTTGACTGGTCATCCCCATTTCACAGAAGGAAGAAACTGAAGCTTGGATTGAGAATGAGGCTGCAGCCATGGCCTGGAGCTATTCAGAGAACAGAGCAGAAGTCAGCTTTGGTCTGCCTCAGCAGGTGCCTCTCTTCTAGGCGCTCAGAAAACTAAACCGTGGCCCTCTCCTCTGCCCCAGAGGCCTCCTGCAAGTGGGGTGCCCTTAAGCAGGAGACAGAGTGAAATCACCCCTCCTAGGGCAGGTTCCACCACTGAACAGATTAGATGACCAAAGCCTCCATTCGGAGCTGGAGCAGAACTTGGCCCTGGACCTCAGGCAAGCCAAGCACACCCTGGGGGGAAGGGGTTCTGCCAGAAGCGACTTTGGCTTTCAGGGAGGCATTTTCCTTGAGAGAATCTTCTGAGGCAGCAGTCACTGGCCCGTGAACAGAGAGGAGGGTTGGGTTCTGGCTGCTCAGCTCCCAAAATAACCGGGATGTGAGGGCGGACAGCGCCGAGCCCAGAGCGCGCCGCCAGTTCCGGCGACCTTGGCGCAGCCCTTGAACCTGGTTCTGGGGTACCCACCCCAGGGCTCCTGCAGTGCTCCGGAGCTTCCTGGGTGGTCAGGGAATTGGGGCGCCCATGGGGCACGATCTTTCCTCCCACACACGGACTGGTCCAGCCTCATCCCCCACCCCCCCATCCCAGGTTGAGTTTCAGCTTCTGGACAATGTACAAAGGCCAGCACCAAAGGGTGGCCCTGGGCTGTGGTTCAGCACCCCTGGTCTATGATCTGGGCTTTCACACCTCTGTCTACTCCCTTTTCTATGCCTGCTTCCCCTGACTCCCTCACTTTTGGAATCTGCCTGTTTCTCTTCCCTTCTCCCCACCCCACCTCCACCCCCGGCCTTTCTCCGCTTTCCCTCACTCACCGCCTTCCCCAGAGCAGGCGCCCCTGTAACGCACACACATATGCATGCATGCAAGGGTATGTGTTCACACACCAGCACATGTGGATACATAAACGCATACTCTCACTCACGCCAACACACACATATACAGGTGTACCCATGCATGCATACAAGTTCAGATTATGCATAGGCTCATGAGCACATCCATGCAGGTACATATGCAAATGCATATTTACATATATGTACTCCTGCTCACACATGCATAGACATACATGGTCATTGGCACTCACATGCCTCCCCTGGCCGGTCCCCAGGACTGTGGGCTGTACAGAGGGTGGACACACCAGGCATATAGCAGGACAGTGTGGACACTGAAGGGGTGAAGAGCAGAGTGTCAGATACCAGTGTCCTGGAGACCTCGATCCCTTCATATAGAGCAGGCGAGGGGCAACCGGCAGATTTAGATCTAAACCGGCAGATTTAGGACCTAGAGTGAGGCTCAAAGTGGAGGCCCCAGCCTCCAATAGCTGGTCTCAAGTAGAGGCATCCTGACTCTGAGCCTTAGTTTCCCCATCTGTGAAACAGACATGCCTACATCACTGCCCCTACAGCTGCACTGTCCTACTGTCACCACTTGCTGACCTCCCCTCCCTACTCTCAGTCTCCCCTTCTGCAAAGGATCCCCACTTCCTGCCAGGTCTGAGACTTGCACATCAAACCTGCTGCCCACCCAGGCAGGGCCACATCAGTTACATTGACACTCATGCTGGGCTATTTGGGGTGCTTGGCAATGTGGTAATGAGGTTTCAGCTCAGAGGTTCGGATACGGGGGCTCAGCTCCAACCTGCCCTTGTGGTTCGGTTTGGAGGCCAGGAGAGGGGTGCCTCGTGGTCACCTCAGGAATTCTCAGAATGAAAGAACAGGAAGCACCTGAGTTTCAGGTGGGAGCCTTATCTGGTGCACAAGAAACTAGAACTACCAGGATGGGTGCACATCCATCCGCAGGCCCACAGCAGCCATCATGAAAGTGAAGTGAGACATAGGCAGTTGGCCTGACCTGTGACTGACTGTGGGGGGAAGGCCAGACACCACAGGCAAAAAGATCTCACCATTCTGGGGTGATGCTATTTTTGTTTTGTTTTGTTTTGTTTTGTTTTGGGCACACCCGGTGACGTTCAGGGGTTACTCCTGGATATGCGCTCAGAAATAACTCCTGATTTGGGGGCCATATGGGACGCCAGGGATCAAATCGAGGTCCATTCTGGGTCAGCCGCATGCAAGGCAAACACCCTACCAATGCGCTATTGCTCCAGTCCCCTTGGGTACTGCATTTACCAAAGCATGAACAAGGGGTGGTTTTCTGGAGAGTTCCTGTCTCTACCCTGAGTTTGGCAGAGAAGAGACAAGCCAGTTGTTGGGTCTAAGTGGGGACTAGGCAGGGACTGAGTGGAAACTAGGCATGTAGCAGATATGATGGACAGTTAGAGGGGTGGAGGGGGCAAGGCATGAACCTGAGACTTCCATGTCTCAGCCCAGCTGTCTCCTGCCACCCCTGGAACCAGTGCTCAGCACCTCTGTCCAGCAAATCACTGCCCCCTTGAACCTTCTTTCCAAAGAGCACTTGCTCTCCAGGGCAGGCTGCAGAGCAACCAGGGCACCCCCGGGAACCCTGGCAGAGACAGAGATGCCTTTAGGAGTGAAGAGATGTGATGGCCTCCTATTACTCCAAGCAGGCCTGACCACTCCCAGATCTTTCCAGCGACTTCTTTCAAACCAGGAAGAAGCTGCCTTCCACCCCCATCCCTGCCTGCAGGTAGATGGGCATCTTGACTGGCTCCCGCCAGCAGCAGATGCAGCAGAGACCCTTGAGGGGGTGTAGGTAGATGGAGTTGAAGCACCCCGGGGCCTCCCACCTGCAGGGACTGAGAGCACCACATTAGAGAGGAGAAGGACGATGCCCCAGTGTTTTCTCCCTGCTCAATCACCTAGAACTTTCCTCTCATGCTTCCCGCCCTGGGGACTGGGGTAAAGTAAACAGGGCAAGAGCAGAGGCCAGAGCAGCTCAGCCTAGTGCAGATCCCAATGGTCCATCATAGGACAGGTGACAGAAAAAGCTAAAATTAAGGATGCCTGGTGGGGACCATCTTGGTGGTCTCTGCTGTGCTGGTGTTTCTCCCACTGCTGCTCTGGTTTGTGTTGCTACCTGGAGCTCCACTGTCACCTCCCCTGGACCATCTCCTGGACCACGCTAGGAATTCTTCCCTCTGCACAGATGGACATGTTTCCTAGAGGGCTGGGTTTGCACACTGGCGCTCCCTGCCTCTTGGGAGCACTGCAGGAGCCTTCGTCATGGCAATTCTGTGTTCTCCCTGGAGTCTCAGGTTCCTATGACTCTTCTTCCTCCAGCCTGTGCAGCCACATCTGTCAGGAGTTCTGGGAATGCTGAAGTTGTGGACAGTCCTGTGCTCTTGTGAGCACTAAATTCAAGCTTAGGAGTGATCAGGGAATTCTTTTCTGACGGTAGGATACCCTGAGCTGGGCACTGCAGGATGCGTAGGAGTCCCTCCACCTCCTGGCAGCCATGTCATGCCCACATGGCAGCTCTGACTTGGTTTGGGGGTCACATCAGGTTGTGCTTGGGGGTCACTCCCAGCAGTACCTAGGGAACAGTTGCAGTGCTGAGGTGTCAAACCTATATCTCCCACATCAGACGTTGGGGATACCTCCCGGCTCTCTGGGTTGGTTTTCTTTTGTTTGTTTGTTTGGTTGGTTGGTTGGTTTGGTTTTTGGATTACAACCTGCAGCGCTCAGGGGTTACTCCTGGCTCTATGCTCAGAAATCGCCATTGGCAGGCACGGGAGACCATATGGGATGCCGGGATTCAAACGACCATCCTTCTGCATGCAAGGCAAATGCCTTACCTCCATGCTATCTCTCTGGCCCCTCTGGATTGGTTTCTTTGTAGGACAAGACACCCCCACACCCCCATACACTAATCTCTGTGCTAATATCAGGGTACTCTGATGCGCACTGGGGTAAGGAGTACAAGGACCAAAGGGACTCCTTCTTTGAGCCCTGACCAGCACTCTAGATGGGCTATGATCAGCCCTTGAAGGCTGCTGTAGTTCACTGAAGTGACCTTCACTTACAGATGGAAAAATTGAAGATCGTGAGAGTGAGAGCAGTGAATGACAGACCCCCAAGCCAGGCCTGTCCACTTGGGGTGACCCCCAATCTATATATTCCCTGACAATTCTGAGCCCCCACCTACCCCCCATGGAGTCACTGCAGACCCTCAGATCAGGCCTCAGTGTCCTTCTTTATGACATGGACACTCCCAGAGTGATGGGGTAGGTTTCCTAGAAGTAACATCAGCTGGCAGAATTTGGGGGATCAGAGAGTCAGGGCTGTCCTGAAGATAACATGGAAACAGTGACAAAGTGCCTACTGCACAGCAGCCTTCTAGCTATTCCACGGTCTCCATGAGCCCAGCTCACACCCACCACCTTCCCCAGTGGAAACCAAAGTCAGCCTCAAGGAAGTCAGAAAACTTCTTGATGGAGCCTGACTTTCAGGCAGTGTGTCTCAGGCTTTCTTTCAGAAGCATCTACATACATGTATATATTGCTACATATACCCCTACCAGAGCTCACACCCCGCACACAGCCCCACTGTGCTCCATCCAGCTTAATATGCAGTTGTGCATGCTCTCTGCCTTTTGGGCACACATACCCATGTGCACAGGCACACATACCCATCAATTCACTTTTGGTGGGAAAGAGTGCAGGAAACATGAGCATAGGTCAGAAAAAACCTATCAACAACAGCAAGGCAATAAACAAAGCAAGAAAGGGCCAGAGTAATAGCACAGAGGTTAAGGCACTTGACTTGCATGTGACTGACCCAAGTTTGATCCCCCATTTCTCATAAGGCCCCCTGAGAACTGTCAAGTATGATCCCTGACTTCAGTACCAGGAGAATCCCTAAGCACAGCTAGGTGTGGCCCCAAAACAATCCCCCTAAAATAAAGAGCAAGAAGAAAATTCCAACTCCAGCCAGAGAGATTTTGTAACCAGCTATCTTGATAGAGATTTATATAGAAGGGAGTGAACCTCCCATCATGGCAGGCCTGAAAGCACATCTGACTTGGCATCCTGGTGGGATAGACCTTGGGCAGTGCCGGAGTTTGGACCACTAAGTACCCATGGTTGGAGCTCAGAGGAAAATCATCCAGGGATGCAGGAGCTGATCCCAGCCTGGGAAATTATGGGGGTTCAGAAGGGGCCTAGCCCTGAAGCATCTGTGCACCTCTCTGGGGATCTCACACACTTAGACTAATAATTGTGCCATTTAAAAGATTAGGACCCCAATCCCATATCAGAGCTGCAGCCACCTACACCAAAGTGCTAGAGTGAGCAAGACTTCCCCATGACATCTGGATATCTCTTCCAGCTCCTGCTGTCCAATCCACAGTCAGGCCTCACTGGCCCTGGTACAGACCAGGGGAATAGGGTTCAAGGAAATTCCGGGGGAAGTGGCCTCAGCCTCTGTTGGTTGTCTTGTTTTTGTTGTACTTGTTTATGTTTTGGGACCACACCTGGCAATACACAGGATTTAGTCTACCTTTACTTCAGGAATCACTCTTAGTGGAGCACAGGATACTGTAAGGAATGCCAAGGATTGAGTCCGGGTCAGCCACATGCAAAGCAAGTGTCCTGTCCACTGTGCATATGACTAACCCAAGTCACCTGAAGCATGGGAGGACCCCACTGGGATGAGTGGACCCCATGAAGGTGTTGCAAAGGATGAGTGGCCTTCATTGGGGTGGCCCAAAAACAAGTGACCTGCATTGAGGTAAGGCCAAGAAACAAGTCTTCCAGCCAGGGGATTCCCAGCCATCTGCAGGGAGGCAGAAGTGGGGAACAAGGGAAGCTAGGCAGTATACACACCACATCTTTGTTGCCTTCATTCATTCCAGACCAGATAGCCTCACAACAAACCCAGGACTTGATACTCCCCTCAGCAGGGCTGGGGTCCCCAAGTGACGTCCCCAAGGAGGCTATGCCAGCATCTGTCCCTGTACAGATGGCTGTGAGCCTCGCTCTTCGCAGCCCCCACCCACACCCACACCCCCTCTGTCACCGGCCTCACTGTCGGCTGCAGGCTGGGTGGTATTTTTAGCAGTGTCTCCATCTGTTCAAGGTGCCAGCAGCTCTGCTCAGCTCTGCAGAGGCCGGGCCAGCTGGGCCAAGTCAGGAGAACAGCTGGGCTGATGTTGGCCAGAGTGAGACCCACTAGGTGTGAGCATGGACACCTGGGAGGTAAAATGTCTGGGGTCCATGGGCCCTGGGTCCCTCTACTTGTGCCTGAGATGAATCTAGACCTGCCCCCAAGCCCCAAATAGGGCATCATGACCTGAGCTCTGGCCTTGGCAGATGGAGGATCTTCCATGGTCCTCACCCCAGGGATAGCATGAAATGTGACCTTGCTCATGTGATGCACAGTTGTGAGGGCATCTCCCAACTAGCCCCTGCTCAGGACTGCTGAGTCCCTGGGGAGGGGATGAGGCTATGAGCACAACCAGTTCTGATACTGGGTATCAGGAGCTTCTCAGGGCTCACATGAGTGCCAGCAAGGCTGTAGGTAGCTACCTGGCCTCTCTCAGCCTCCATGCTCTCCACCATAGAGCCAGCTGCATCTGAAGCTGGGTCCTTGGGATTGTTGCCTCCTGCACTTTCCCTATCAAGGACCAGCAGGAGTAGAAGACTGTCTGGGCTTGGAGGCAAAGAGGGCCTGTTCTTCAGGTGTTCACAGCCAGAGTGGAGAAAAGGAGGAAAGCTGGCAGTACCCCCTGGCTCTTAGGGGTTGCAGAATCTGAAACCAGTCACCACACTGACTGAGCAGTGACCAAGAATAATAATTAAAGGGACTTGATGGCAGATACTGGCTGTGGGACTGTGTCAAGGTTTGTATTCCTGGGGGAACTGGTGTAGACCATAGGGCAGAGTTAGCAGTGTGGGCTTGCAAAACCCTGACCTCCGAGAAAAAGCATTGGAACTTGGGGTAGCTGGTAGTAATTTGAGCAGCCACTGACTGGGGTACCCCACTGCTTATCAACCCAGTAGTCTCTGAGGGTTTCCCTTTGTGGCCTCTGGGGTCCTACCCAGATCCTCCTTCAGCCCTAGATGCAGGGAAGCCCCCCCAACAAGTGTCCATCACCACCAACACCCTCCAGGGGGCAGTGAAGGACAGGTGAGGGGCTCCCTAGGAGTAGGCAGAAGGGGCCTGGCGGGGTGAGCCAGAATCCTGCCTCCTTTGGACCCAGCCCAGCTGAATTTGGGGCTGTTTCAGATGCCACCAGTGACATGAGAGTCTTTGAGGGGAGCCTGAAGGGGAGCCAGAGTCTGGAGCCCACTCAAAGGGGACTTGGCGCTGGGGATGGAGATGGGGTGGAAGTCAGTTCATGACCAAAGGATCAAGGGTATAAGCAGTAGGGGAGCTTCCCAGGAGAAACAAAGTGTGTCTGTCCCCAAGCATATGTAGGGGGAGTCACAGATCAAGGAAGAAAATGCCAGGGGTAGGGGCAGAACATGGAGATGAGAAGATCTGAGAGTGACCAGAAGGAGCTAAGAGATACAGCTATAGAATTTGTAGGAACTGACTTGGGGGGCTGGTCCAGAAGAGCAGGACAGGGGTGCAGGGTGGACTGGGAGTGACCCCTCTTCCTGCAGATCTCCAGCTCCATGTCCTTCATCTTCTCTGCACTTACAAAGCTGGGGAGGTGGTGTTACATTTCAGCCACCCCCAAGTAATCCTAACATGGGGCACCTTCTTAAAAGCACATGATTGGGACCGGAGCGATAGCACAGCGGTTGGGAATTTGCTTTGCACGTGGCCAACCATGAACAGGTCCTGGTTCAATTCCCAGTATCCCCTGTGGTCCTCCAAGCCTGCCAGGAGCGATTTCTGAGCACAGAGTCAGGAGTAACCCCTGAGCACCTCCAAGTGTGACCCAAAAACAAAAAATGGGGAACACATGCTGGGTCAGCCTTGCCCATGGGGACTGGGCCACTACAGGGGGGACACATCCAGCTCCTGCTTCAGCTCTTCCTCTGCCTCCTACTGTGTCTCACCTCTGGCTCTGAGGACAAGTTAAGGCTTGGCTGAGATCTCTGGCTATTCCTGAGGAACAGTCTGGGAGGTAGCGTGAGCTCTGATCAGAGGTAACTTTGCTGGCCATGGGGTGAGGAAGCCCCCACATACTTCCCACAGCCAACCAGTTCCTGTACTGCACCGTCTTCTTCCACTTCTCTCCTGCCTCCAACCAACCACCCCATTCCACACACTTCTTCAGCCTGGTCTCTGCATGGACTACACATAATGCCTTGCTCTGGGCCTGAGCCTCTTGTTTCTCTCCAACAGCCCCTAAAGGATGCATTCAGCTATTCAGAGGCAATGTCCCAATTTAGTCTCAATCGCTGGCCCCACGTGAATGTATTTTCTTCCCCAGTCTGCTTGGTTCGGCTAAGATGACACCACTTAGCCACGGTCCCCAGAGGAGCGGGTAGGAAATTACCATGGGAAAGGGATGGGTTCTGTCTGGTGGGTTCTGGCATCACTGACAGGCGGCCCCGGAGTCTGTCTACATGGCCCTGAGTGACCTTCTGCATAATGACATTTGCTTGGCTCACGCCTGCCTAGCGGGACTTCCCGTGGCCTGAGAATCCAGCCTCTGGCGTCAGCAGCGATTACAAGGCTCCCCAGGCCTGTTCAGTTCCTGCATATGGCCCCACTTCCCTCACCCTCCGCCTTTTGGGGAGCCGCACCCCGAGTCGCTGTGGCTGCTCATAGGGTTCTGTTTCAGCACCAAGTGCTGGACAGCTCCAGCATACCTGGGCTTTCTGCACCTCGGTCAGCACTGCACTGTGGACAGCGTCCAGTGGGAACCCCTGCCTGTGTCTTTGTCCTCCCAGAGTGTCAATCAGCACCGAGCTCCGTGGACAGTGTTTATCCAGCCATCACTGGTCAGCCTTCAGGCAAGAGGGGCCAGGCCCTTCTCAGGTTCCCTGACCGCAGCCACCTCCATTGATCTGTCAGCACTTTGTCCCCAGAGACGGCTCCCCACACCCGACTCTGCAGGTCAGAGTGAAGAAGCCCAAGGACTCTGCAGCTCTCCTGCTGGTGTGTGTGTGGTGGGGCACCCCAAGAGCAGAGCCTCTTGCTGCTCCAGAGAGAGAGAGGGCACAGAGCCTTTACAGTACGGGAAGCCAGCCCCGCTGTTTCCTAGCCATCTTTGTCCTCTTTCTCTTTTCCTCTTCCATGAAATGCAGTGCTAACCATTTTCATGTGCAGCTTCGTTTTGAGGGATCAGGTGTGATGATGACAGGTATGAGGTGTGGAACATAGGTGCATGTGTGTTAGCAATGACATGTGTATGTGTGCAGAACAGTATGCGCCTGTGCTTTCAGGGACATGTGAATGGATCATAGGAAGTAAGTATGTTGACAATGGTATATATTGCATGTATGGAGCATAGACATGTGTATTTGCAGAGACAGGTGATACATGTTAGCAATGCCATGTATCTCATGTATGGAGCATAGGCATGTGTGTTTGCTGTGACAGGGTCATAGGAAGTACATCTGTTGTCATATGTACTGCTCCCCCTGTGCTTCACCTCAACCATCCTTTCCTGCTTCCATCCACCAGGGACCAAGTAGGCCATTTGAATTTCATTAGCAAATTCTCCAAGGTCTTCTCAAAGACATTTCTAAAGCAGGAGGATGTGGAATGGAAAGCTCTGGGAAGGCTGGAGATGCTGGCAAGGCCCCAGTGTGGCCAGACATGGTGAAGAACATCTTTTGACCATGATCCCTGGCCTCTCTCCACTCTGCAGCCTCCACCCAGGCAGGATGTGGCCCATGTCTGGATGGCCATTCCTGCTGGGGTGACAAGGCTGCCATAAAGTGCAGGAAAGAGCAAGTGTCAGAGAAGGACCAGAAGGTTATGGGAGGTCCCTGAATTGTGCTGGTGTGGCCTGTTCTGCTTTACCCACTGGTTAAAGGTGGAAAACTGAAGCATGAGCTGGAGGAAATGGCCCAAAGCCAGGGTGAGTGGGAAGGGCAGTAGGGACACAGGAGAGGCAGAAGCTTTGAACACAGCTCAAGGGTTTAAAGCAAGTCAAGTTCTCGTTGTGTGACCTCATTCACAGCCTGTCTGAGTCCCCCCTTTCTCTCCTGTCTGATGGGGACAAGTATACCACCAGAAAATTGGAGCTCAGCAACCCTCAGAAAGCTGTATTTGAGTCAAGCTCAGGACCCAGTGCTCATGGTGCCAGACTGATATCTGGGTCACCCTGCCAGAATCCACATCAAGAACTGGGTTTCTGTCAGACCATAGATTCTGATGAGAGGGCTGGGCAGTGGGGAGAGTGTTCTGCAGCAAGCGGCTACCTGCTCTTCACAGATCTTC
>PVKC010015059.1:0-21488 GCA_004027635.1 Crocidura indochinensis | reverse complement strand
CCTGAGTGGGCAAATAGACATAGTCCCCGACTTGAAGGATCAGATCAGCCATTAAGGGATGAATAGATGCTAAATAAATGAGAATCAAAGCAACATGATCCATGCTATCCCTTCGATGAAGATGGCCATGAAATCATGCAGACAAGGCATTCACTCCAACACCAAGACTAACGGAAAATAAGTTACATGATCCCACCACTAGGAGGAGGAGAAAAGGTCTGAAGGCATTTTGATTATATTCTGGTACAGAGAGTTTGGGGATGCGAAATCTGGGCTGGGGGTCCCTGAGACCCATGTCCACACCAGACCAAGGTCCCCCGGCCTCTCGGCTAATACTAGACCGAAACAAACTCATTCCTCCAAAAACTGAACAGACCGTGAAGTCTCCCAAGGAATTTATACTGTGCAATCGGCCGTTTGAAAACTCCCCATTTACTAATTCGCCATAATCCTGAGCACAGGGCCAATTAGTAATCAGATCTGGGGGAGCAAAGTTCTGCTTAAGGCAGGAAATCTCCACACGAGTCCTGAGGGATGCAGAATTCCAGGGCACGCCAATGCCTTTATAAAATCCGGTTCCAGATTCCAACTCTGTAATGGATTTCCCAGGTTGGTAATAGCGCCCTGAGAAAAGACCATTTCCTTGTTTCCTGCTCTGCCCCAGCCTGCCTGACTCAGAGTGTTCGTGTTTACTTACTGTGGTTTGCATAAAATTATCCCTCACTCATCTACCCACAGAAGATAATGGTTATGTGCCTATAAATCTAACAGGTAGGGAAGTTTTATTTACCCCCGTGCTCTGTGGGGCACTGAACAAATGGGCAGTTGTTCTCAAAACATTTCCCATTTTTATGAGTTGGGACTGTTACTTCTTGTTGCCTTGTGTGCTTTTTCTTTTTATTTATTTAGGTTTTTTTTTTCCTTCTCCTAACAGCGTGGGGCTCCTTCATTCATGGTGTTTGGTCTGGTGTGAACAGAGGCTGCTGGAAATGGTGGAGTGTTAATATCCTGGCGGGTATCTTGCTGCAAAGCAAAGATTTGGAAGCTGCTGAGCAGGCCCAGTCTTTTCCCAGCCACACACGCAGCCCAGAACGGCTCCCAGGCCACTGCTGCTCTCCCTCCTGCGCTTGCTTCCAGCATGTGCAGAAACAAGAGCAGGAAATCGGCTCCGTGTCGTGGGGGTGTTGTTTTGTATTCATTTCCCGAGTGCTCGGAGCCTCTCAGATGTTTCCCATTAGCGCGCATGTTGATCGTTTCTAAGTGATTTTTAAAAATTAAAGAAACCTGTATCGAAAATTGTCACTTTGCTTTCTAGACACACAATTAGCTCCCTTTGGGGGGAAAACAAACAGAACGGGAAGCGGGAGGTGAAATCGTTCTGCTGCTTTCCACAAATGAGAACAGCTTTAAGGCCTAGTTAGGCACTTGAGGTTCCAGGGGTTTGAAATGGCTCTTGAACAAATCACATTCAAAGTGGTATTACTTATACAAAGCAACTCATTTAAAACAGAGGCCATTAATGAAACATGGCTTAAAATCATGTCTGTTTCAAATATATGTTCAGAATTAAAAGTTATGGGGCCAGAGACTGAAGTGAAGTAAGCTGATACTTAAATATAATGACTGTAAAGTTGAAGCTACATTAATTTTTCAACCCACGGAGGTAGGATTGGATAAAATATCCTACACATTTTAATGGACTTAGGTCTAACCCACTGCATATTTTTCTGAAAATGCAGTTAGTTATTTGAACCTGCTTATACTTTACCTGTCCTCAAACCCAACTTGATTACATTGTCACCCCTTTAAGACAAAAGAAAAATAGAACCAACTTTCTCTCCATATGTCTACATATATGAATGCAAGAAATGAAATCTGTGTTTCAAAGCTGAGATAATAGAATCACATTGACTCCAGACTCTGCCTATCCTTTCAATTCACTAACTCATCCTATCAGGGGTCTTTAAACTTTTTAAATGAGGCCAGTTGATTGTTGCTTCGACTTTGGAGGGCTTTTAAAATATTATAAACAACTTCTGATGCACACTGCACATATCTTTTTTTTCCGCACATATCTTATTTTGAAGTGAAAAATACCAGGAACAAATATAATATTCAAAATGAAGAACAAGTAAAGTTAAATCAACAAGCTTACCAGTATTTCATTGGGAAGTATGGGTCTGCTTTTAGTGGACTGTAGTTTTTAAGAACCCCTGCCCGAGACAGAAAAGGAGTTGAGAGACAGAGAGAAGAAGGTGAGTCAGAGAATGCAGTGCATTTCCCACACATGCACACTGCAGGGCCCAATGAGTTGGCTGCTAAGCAGAACAGGCAGTAGGCCAGATAAAAGTCCTCAGTGGGCCGCATGTGGCCTGTGGGCCATAGTTTGAGGACCCCTGTGTTACCTATTTTTGTGAATGTTTCCTAATATTCAGTGTATATTTTTTCTACATTTTATAATATGTTAGCATCTGGGAATGTCACCTAGGGTCCCAGGGAGAGGCATTTTAGATAGCACACAAGTTGTGAGCACAGTTAATCAGAAACCACCCTTTCACTGCTCCCCTCTGTCAAACCCTGACATGTCAAGCTATATTCTCCCAGACCTTGCCACCCTAGGACCAAGGGCCAGAATATCAGGAATCCTGCCATAGTCCAGAGTTCACTGACTTAATTTTAACTCTCCACATCTAAGCTTATTCAGCAAATCAACTCTTCCTTATTCCTTTTGTAAAGCACCCTGGCAAAGGGTCTGAACTACAATCCCTTCTCATCTTCTTCCTACTGACCAGGAACTCCCAAGACACTTACAGCTCTATGTGCCCTCCTCCTGGGACCTCCAACTAAAAAACTCAATATTTTATAAGGCAGCTCTTTGCTATTGTTAGCTGAAGGACATGCATCCTTTGAGATAAAGGCCTTTTTCCTTCCTCCTGTTTTTGTTTTTCTCCTTTCTCTCCTCATTTCAGCTCCCAGAAATCCTCTATGGAGGTGGTTGTTGTGAGGAAAGAGGGAATCATCAGATGAGACCAGCACAAACTCATGTGAAGCCATTTATCGTTAATAAACATTCCTTTCTACCCTGTAGCAGCTCTAGTTTTTGTTTCCTGCATGTTGATGACCTGGACAGAGAAAACCATGTCTATAGCTCTATCCATTCAATGATGCCACTCATAGAGGCCAGGATCTGGAGGACAGTAGAGGAAATACAAGGATTAAACAGAAGCTGATTCGCCCAAACCAAGAATTCCTCAAACTCTGAAATCCCAAAATAGCTGTGATGTCTGTCATTAGTCTGGGAGGAAATTTGTAGGCAAAATAGAAGCTGGCCATGGTGCTGAATATCCAAATTGTATGACCATTGTCTTCACCATTCAGGCCTAGGTCACATCATACAAATCAAATCAGAGCCATCCTGACATGTTTAAGGGATCCCACAGGTACCATTTGAATAAGTGATTCCATGTACAATTATCAAAGCCCATAGAACTGATCGGTTCTAAGAGGCTGGTCAACACAGAATTAAATTATTCCAGAATCATTTGTCTTAGGGCAACTATTTTTTTTTTTTTGGTTTTTGGGCCACACCCAGTGACGCTCAGGGGTTACTCCTGGCTATTCGCTCAGAAGTCGCTCCTGGCAGGTACTGGGGACCATATGGGGAACCGGGGGATCGAACCGCGGTTCGTCCTAGGTTAGCGCAGGCACTTTATCTCCAGCGCCACCGCCCGGCCCCCCCTTAGGGCAACTATTAATCTTTCTTTTACTGCAGTGCCTTGTGGCAGTAACACAGATGATTTTATACAAGACAGTGCCCAGAAAATCAATCATTCTACTAGGCCCAATTAGCACTCTAGAGTAACTAGGATTTTCATGGAAGAATCTTGGCATCACAATATAGATATCAACTCTCACAATTTTGCTGCCTAACATGGTTTTAAAACTGATAGCAAGAAAGGATGCTTAGAAAAGGAGGTTCTGAAGCAAGGTTAATTTGCTGATAGACTGAGATTTGGCATTCTATTTGTCATTCTTTTCTCCCCAATTATGTTAGTTTTCCTTGTGAATGATTATAGTTGCATTTGGATATAGCTTAGGCCTCAGTGGGGTCTTGGTGGAGTAGGAAATTAGTTAAATGTTATCCTTCAAATTCTTTTCAAGACCTGGTTAGGTCAAAGCAACTGGATTTATCTCTGGGGAGTACAAGGATATTGATGAGATACTTTACATGGAATACTATAAATACTGTATTTTTTTTTCTTTTTTGGGGGGGGGGTTTGGGTCACACCTGGCAGTGCTCAGGGGTTACTCCTGGCTCCATGCTCAGAAATTGCTCCTGGTAGGCATGGGGGACCATATGGGGCACCGGAATTCGAACCGATGACCTTTTGCATGAAAGGCAAATGCCTTACCTCCATGCTATCTCCCGGGCCCCAAATACTGTATTTTTCTCTGGGGAGTACATGTTACACGGGATACCATAAATATTGGATTTTAGGGGGGGAAAACACATGTTACACAAACACTGTAAATACTGGATTTTCCCTTGGGGAGTATATGTATATTAATGAGATATTTTACATGTAACACCATAAATAATTCTTGCTCCCAATGACTGATGCGTGGACCAAGAAACTTAGATCGGTCCACATGGAGTATGTGTGACTCAGCTAAACAGCTTCATACAGTGTCACTCTCAAAGTCTGAACTTTGGATTTTGGTAATGCACTGTGCATTGCTTTTCTATTATTCTAGTGTCATTTTGATTAATGCTGTTTTGTTTGCTTGTTTTGGGAAGAGGCTACATTGGGCGATGCTCAGAGCTCACTTCAGATTCAGGAGTCTCTCCTTGTGGGAGTCAGGGAACCTTATAGGGTGCCAGGGATCAAACCTGGGATGGCTGCATGCATGGTATGCATGTTACATGCTGAGCTATTGCTCTGACACCTAGAGCAGATTTTAACATGGTTCCAGAATTGTCTGATTTGAAGAGCTATTAATTTTCATCATTTCCTTATATATTAAAAAAAGGCTAACTACACTTTTGGTAGTTACTTACTTTTCGGTAAGATTTGGTTAAAGAGATCTGAATATGTGTGAAGTTTCAGACAGGACTCTGGCTTGCAAGACTCCATAAAAACTTCAAGGTGCCAGATAAGAGAAGGGAAGAGAAAAGGATAGCAACAGGGGAGAAAGGACAGAGAAAAGAGAAAGCCAGGAGAGGCCAGAGTTCAGAATTAGTTGAAGCCCAAGGTTTCACAAACTAGGTTTCATAATTATCCTTAACCTACAGAACCTGTGGAAGTGTCAGTAAATTATTGTCCTCTGTTACTTGGCCTAGTCCATGGGCTTTGTGATTCATTTTCGAAGAGAACGTGAACAATCTTTTCTCTACTAACTTGCTCCATCAGGGATTATTTTTCTCTCCTGGGGTGATGGCCTTGGTGTGATACAACAATGGTTTTTCAAATTTTCTTTATAGTCACTTGATTGCCCTTGGGATAGGGTTCAAGGAGTTGTAAAAGAAATGTGTCCCTCAGGAATCTAACCTACAAGTGTAGAAAAGAAACAGAAGTTAAGAGATCGTTTTTTGTCTTCAAAAGCAACTCCTGTTTCTCAGATCCCTGAGGTCCATGTACAAATGCACACTTAGAGTTCTTTCAAAATATGTGCTCCACACACCAGCTCAGAGTTGCAGAAAAAGCACAGAAGGGGATGAACTGATAGTCCAGAGGGTAGGGTCCTTGCTTGCCTGGCATGTGACCAGCCCAGGTTGGGATCTTGGTATTCCACATGAGCACTGAACACTGCCAGGAGTGACCCCTGAGCACAAAGATAGCAGTAAGCCCTGAGCAACTCTGGGTATGGTGTAACCCCTTTTCTCCCTCCCCCCACCCAAAAGGGGGAAAAACAGGCAGCCCCTAATCCTATGAAAACCAGGCTGGCCAAATGAGCCTGGGGATTAGAGGGGTTTATGATTTGGGCTGACACTAAATATTTCATTCATCCCAACTGCTCTTTGTATGGAGAATGGCAGATTTCACAGTAATCCCAGCAGGAGCCTCAAGAAGAGCCTCAAGAACCCCCTCCCTGCCCATCATTGTCCAACTTCTAACAACAGAGACCTAGGCACAGGGAGAAGGGCCCTGAGTTTGGGATGAGAGGTTAGGCTCAGGTGGGTAAAGGGACAAAGGGTCCCCTGGTTTCAAGCTGGAGTTTCACAGGACCATTTCTCACAGAGGTCTAATGTCACCTGCAACTAAAACTGAGCCAATCATTCTTCTGGACACTGTGGAACTGAAAACATCTAAACATTCTAGCATGATTGAAAGACAACCTAAGTTCAAACGCCAAAAGAAAAGCCAAACACACAGAAGTTCTCACAAGTTTTTCTGTGTGAAAAAGGGCAGGCTGAGTCAGACTGATAAATCATAACAGTTTTCGCTCTGCAGTGATTACCCCTTTCTCCACCCTTCCCCCGACAACTCAGAATGATCAGTCTGTAATTGGAAAAGCCCCAGAGCTTCAGGGCTGCCTCCTACAAATGTCACTTGCAAGCTTCAGTGCTAATCCAGAGGAAATATTATCCCAGTGGTCTCTAAGGCCCAATGTCTAGGTGCTGGATACACGAGGAACTTAACCGGCGCTTTCTTAGTGAAATATAGTCCTCCAGAGGACCGTGTGTTTCAAGGCTTAGTACAATCCGGCCCTTTAAATAAGATTTAAGTGTCCCTTGTCAGGTTCTTTTAAGAGCTTTTTAAATTTTTTTTATTTGCCTCTTTGACCAGGTTCTAATCCCCTGTCCCCCGTGACAATCCTGGTCATCTTGAGGTGCTCATGACGACTTTCCCAGGCCCAGTCGTCTTGGACAGATGAGGATGTTTTCCCCCTTTGCCCATGGAAGCGCCGCCTCCAGATCATCCGAACATGGAAAATATGACAGTGGAACCTCATTGCTTTTTTGTTGATGGCAGGACTGAGCCCTACCAGATCTCCACCAACACCACAACCATTTTCTAGGCAGCCCTCAAAAGCATTAAATCATAGTTGAAAAGAGAATGGGATGATTTGCTTGTTCTTTGCCGCACAGTGACAACTAAATTGGATGGAACACAGATAGATGAGCCTGAGCGTTTTCTAAGGAGGACAGTCATCCCAATGGACCCCAACGCCCACACTTTCATATAAAGATCTGTGAGTGCAGAGGAATGAGTTATTTTAGGGCATTTGCCCATAAGCAGAGCTGTTTGACAAAAGGTGCAGATGGGAGTAAGTCTACGAGGAAATGCCATATTTTCCTGCAAAGGATCCTTATCCTTCCCATTACCACACAGACTTGATGAAAGATTTCTGTGGCCCACATTCCTGTAACTCTTGGCATTTCTGACCTTAGTTTTTGTTAAGTTAGGGATCTTGGGATTTAGATTTGTCTATCTCAAGCTATTGGTGAGTTGGGCATTTTTTATTTCAAATGTTTAATTGATAGTTTCTGTATTTTTGTTTTTATTATCCTCTAGTATCATTCACTTTCTCTTTATTTATTGGCAGAAATGATTCATAGCTCTAGTCTGTATAATTTGCATCAGTGGTTGATGTTCCAATGATTTCTTCTTTTTCACTGATGGGTTATCTTTTTCCTTGCCCTGTGACTTTTTCTGATGGCCAAAAGTCTGTTATTCTAATAGTCATTCAGCAGAACTAATAAATTTTTAATTAAAAATATTTTTGCTTTGTTTCATGACATCTTAGATAAAGAGAAACTCCTTTACTCCATAGGAATAATAACACTAATGTCTTCCTACAATGTATTTAAAGTGTTTTAGTTTTATATATATATATATATATATATATATATATATATATATATTAGTCTTTTATTATCTTAGTATCTTTCATCTGCTTAGAGTTCCTTCCTGTGGGATATATGATAGAAATTTTTCTGGTATCAGTACAGCTATTGAAGTATGGTCTATTACAATTCTAGTTCCTCTCTTACATCAACTTGCCAAGCAAGAGTTATCCTAAGAGGCTTTATTCTATTTCACAACAGTATTTCCTGATTTGAATGACTCTGTTTTCTAGCTATTTTTCTTTACCCGTTTAGACTTCTACTTCTTCATCTCTTTCCATGTTCATGTATCAGTCATAGTTTATGCCCCACAAGGGATCGCTTATGAAGACAGGATAACCACTTGGGTCAAGTTCAAGTTTCCATTTTCTCTTGCTACAGCTGTATTTCTTTCATCTATACTACCTCTGAAAATGAGCTGCATGGGGTAGAGTTTAGATCTGCTCTGTAACCTCATTCCCTCAGTATGAAAGGAGGTTTAGAACAATGTGAGGTGGTGTGAAGGAAGCAGTTCAGTCAGGAGAAAATAATTTTGAATTATTTGAATAACCAATCATTAAAATAAATAACTTCAAAATTAGTATATGAGAGTAATTATTTGAATAAAAGAGCAGTTAAAATGAGTCATAACTAGGTTCAAGTGAGATCAGGATGAGGTGCTGGGACACAAAAGGTGGTTCCCTGAAAGAAAACAAAGCTGGTTATTCTCCTTTATGCCCATCTGTCCTTCCTTTGCCCTCACTCAGGCATTAGGGTGCAGAAATACAGAGACCTAAGAATGCTAAATGAGTCTCTCCAAAGGTAAGGGTGTAATATCCTTCTTCTAGAAAAGACATTTTTTTCTGCAAAAACAAAGATCTCCTGTTGCCAACTTCCAATGAAGGATACAGAGAACCTGCCCTCAGCAATGGCCAGTTTACTTCTGGCTCAAAGTGCCAAGCTTCCATTTCTGAAGCTCAGTAACCCCAGGGGTATCTAAAGGGATCCTTGAACGGGACCTTCTGAGCTCATTCCTGGCTCTTAGATCTGGCATTTCCTTTGCATCTGTATTTCTCCTTGGATTATTTGAGAGCAAGAGAAAGCTTGCTGGGAGGTGACGCTCTCTTGCCTTCATCTCCTCCTCTTTGGGGTGAGGTGTAAGTCAAGCATCCACAAAAGGCAGAAGACACAAAAGCTTCACAACCTAGTGGCAGTGGGGAGTATGTGGGGCACCTAAAAGTGGCAAATGCATGTGTGTGTGTGCATGTGACTATGTGTATATGCATATATGTATGCATATTGTCTCTGTATATATGCATTTGTGTTTATGTGTGTGTGTATGTGTGTGTGTGTGTGTGTGTGTGTGTGTGTGTGCTTTCTGGAGGCTGGGAGTAGTTTACCGTAGTAGGAAATATACTGGATCCTAATGCATCTTCTTGTGGGGAATGTCAATGGGAGACAGGGTCCCTCTAGGAAACCAGGGACTTGCATGATTTGGGAACTGGAATAAGTTAGACAAAGGCACCAGCATAGAGAAGCGAGTAAGTTGAGGACAGTGATGAGGAATAGTGATAGCTCCCTGCATCTGGTAAGATCTGATACAAGCCACCTGAGATGCCTGGGCCAGAAGAGGCAGGATCAGAAGCAAGAGAGGTCACAGGCACAGCCCGGGCAGGAGCCTTGTGCAGTTATTAAAGAACATGACTGAGGAGAGATGGCCAGGGCTGCTCACTGCTATGGTGATCTGTTTGCACTGCCCAGCACAGAGCTTCACAGGTGCTGGGGAAGGGTCCACTAATGGCCTCAAGATAGGCCAGCCTTTTCCATGGGGAGAGGCTCTCCAAGGAGAATAAACTGGGGCATGGAATGATCTGGTACAGACACCAACTGAGAGATCGGTACCACAAGTGGAGAAGCACGAATACCACACGCTTCCCTGCCATAGCCTCTTGGAGAGCCACTGAGAAGGCAGAGTTGGAGGGTACTGGAGGCCTTGGAAGGGCCCTTGTAACCTGAGGCTCCCACAGCCGGACACACCAAGCACTGGATCTCCCCAAATGCCTCACAGAGGGCTGAAATCAGAGCAAGGTGGGGAGGGCAAGAGCCAGGAGGTGAAGAGGGTCAGGGAGGAGAGCGTGCTCTTTCCTGAGGAATAAGGTCTATTTTCATCCTGACCCAGCACCTCTTGGCCAGCAGCCCCAGGAGACTGCCAAGAGCCTGAGTCTGCAGCTCCTCCTCACCCCACCCCCACCACAGCCTTTCTTGACCTGGTTTTAAATGACAGACTCAAGTTCCTGGGAGAAGAGAAGACAAGGACCACTCAAAGCAGCTGCCGCTGCCCCATGGCACACCTGGGCGCACACTTGGCCTTCAGGGCCCGCTGGCACAAGACTGACCAGGAGCTCTGCCGCCATAGCCTGTCATTCGTGCTGCACAGGGCTGTGAGCAAGGATTTCTTCCAGAGTTACCTGCAGCTGCTGGAGACGCTCCCCCTAGGTGAGTGTGGTGGGAACAAGGCTCGGGAGGAGCCATGGACCCTGCCCTAGGGCAGGCACCGAAGCCTCAGTCTTCCCAGCTGTCCTGTAGGCAGGTGCTGTGGGAACCCCATGAGTATAGGGATTGGTGGCCATCTTAGCATCCTGGGAAGTCATTTGCTGAGCCCCGTTGGAGACTTCTATTAAGGGTCAGAAAGTGGCAATAACTCCAAGGTGAGTGGATCCAAGAATTAAGCAACACGTGAGCTAAGTGTGAAGTAGAAAGACTTAGAGCGTGGTTCAAGTGTGTGTGTGTATACAGGTCTACGTGTGTGGACATAGGGACATGTACATTTATGTGAATTCATGTATATGGACCTGTGTCCATATGTCTGTGTGCACAGTGTGTGTCATGTGTCCTGCTGTTTGCATGTACATGTGCCCCATGTGTCTGTACATGCATATGTATGTAGATGAACACACACACCACAGAAGCAGAGAGAGAGAGAGAACCTAAAAGAAAACCAGGTTCTTAGTTTGGTCTCTGAACATTCAGGAAAGATTTATACAGGGGCCTGTCTTAGGTTAGCCATTTCCTTGGTTCTCAGGGAACTGAACAAGAGGGCAATAAAAAGCTTGTCTGAGAGCTGTAGTGATAGCACAGCAAGGAGGGCATTTGCCTTGCATGTGGCCGACATGGCATCTTCTATGGCCCCCTATGCTTGCCAGAAGTAATTTCTGAGCACAGAGTCAGTCAGGAGTAACCCCTAAATGCTGCTAGTTATGGCCCCAAACCAAAACCAAAAGTTTGTCTGGCTTGCCTACATTCTCTCATTCCTTTTGTGTTTTTGAATCTACTGGGCAGTGCTCAGGGATGCCTTTTGGCTTTGTGCTTAGGGATCACTCCTGGTGATGCTTAGGAGACTCTGTGTGGTTTGGGGGTGAGGTATGGTGATTGAGCTGTCTCTTTCCAGAGTGAGGAGGCAAAAGCTTTACCCCCTGTACTGTCTCTCTAGCCCCGGCCACATCTCCCTTGCCAGCGTCTATGAGAATGCACCTCCCATGAACAGAGCTGCTGGGAAGCAGTGGGGGCTGAGGATGAGAGAAGTCTCTGCCTTGCATTCTTGGTGCAAGGATGATCAGTGCAAGCAGGATCCAGGTGACATCGCACATCTGCTTCTGCTCTGAAGGGCTGGAGAATGACCTAGCCCTTAATGGAACCAAGGATCAGTCTCCTGGTTGTTGCAGCTGGGGACCTATTGGTGAGAGGCAGGTGGGTGTGAGCACATGGAGATCAAGTACAAGAGTACTGCTGCTGTTGTGTGAGGCCTGGCCATTGCATCTACCATGGGGACATCTGCTGATAGGGCAGGGTAGGGAGAGGAGCTTTCCTACCACTTGTATGGGAAAAAGAAGCATGAAACTGGCTCTCAACTGGAAAGGGAAAAAATAAAGACCTACAAAGCGCATAGTCTACACATACTTGAGAGACAAGAAAAATGAGACCAGAATCCAAAGGAACAACACAGCCTACCCTAGAGGCTCTCTCAAGGCAATTCTGAGAATTTCAATTCTGAGAAAACTAGGACAACTTTCTAGTACTTTGGAACAGCCAATTCCTGGATACTGCCAGAAACAGCAAGACCCACTCCCAAATCTTTCCATTGGTGTAAAAATAATAAAAACAATGATAGAAACAGCAAGGACTGACTCCCAAGTTTCCCATTGGTGGAAACACAACCAGAACAGCAACAGCCATGAGCTTGGTTGTTTTGATTCTGCAAAACTGAGCTCAAACAGTATTTCTCTTTCTTATTGCACTATAGCAATACCTCAATGTCCATCCAGATGTTGAAAAAGCAAGACTTACTTCTTTCTTTAATGGTTGAATAATATTATACTGTACTTACCAACTTTCTTTCTTCATTTCTCCCTCCCCTCCCTTCTTCCCTCCCTCCCACCCTTTCTTCCTTCCATTCATCCTTTCCCTTTATTCTTCCTTCCCTTTCTTTGTTTCTTTATTCCTTTATTTCTTTTAACACAGTGCCTCTTTAATGGCCAAATTGGGAGGTATCCAAAAAATCTTAGCCTTTACAAAGGTGTTTCATCTTTGGATTCCCCATCTTCTTGTAAATGCAAAGCAAATTTGCCATGATATTCCCATTCTTGAATAATTTTTAGCAAACTGTCTACACCAGGCCAGTTGATCTTCTGAAGATGTTGATATCTATGTTCAGTAGATGTGGTCTAACTTCGGAAGCAAAGAAGAAACAAAGCAAAGTTTTTTTTGAGACTTGGTAAGGACAACTTCGAGTGGCCAAAATTTATAATCCTTACTAATCATAAAAGCAAAGAAGAAAGGCAATAAATAAGAAATGCTACTCAGCAAACAATTATTCAATTGTTTTTCTTAATTAGCTACAAGACTTGCATTCTTCCTTGGGGTCAATGAACTTATGCTAGTTAGTTATTTGGGTTTTTGTTTGCTTGCTTGTTTTCATAACATAAAAGCCAACAGCTGGTCTTTGGGAGTTTGACTTACAATATAGGTCAAGTAGCACTTCGTTCTATCAAAACCCATGTGTTCACTGTCTGCCTTACACAGAGGTTCTGTAAGCTGAAAAGAATAAGCTACTAGATAGAGCTATCACCAAAAAAAGCCCCAGGTAAAAGACATCTGTGTTTACCTCAGGCATTGGGGTGTTGCCAACTGAATCAGACTGGCTGAGATCTTATATACTAGTGAAACTCCTCCCATCCAGTGAAGTGAAAATGAGAACCTGAGCCTATAACCATAAAACCCTTACCCATCCATGGAGTCTGTCCCCTCAGAGTTGGCATAGCTGACATAATAGGCTTTTCCCTGTGTAGATGAAGGTTTTAATAGACTATGCTAACTAACTTAAATAGGTGATGCTGACCATGGCTGCTTTGGACAGTGCTAGACTCCAGCGTGCCTGATCCCAGACAACACTCAAGCCTGGGAAGATTCTACGAACATTGATTTATGTGCCTTCATTTTCTGTGACATAAAGAAGAGTTTAGATAGGTCACATATTGCAATGGTGACATTTTCTTTCTGTCATTCCTATTGCCTTGATAAACATTTACCAGGCCAAGTGCTGTTTGCATGACTTTCTCAATAGCCAAGAAAGAGATTAGGGAGTATGTATGTCAATGGTTGTCCAGGGTTTGGAACATGAGGATTCTCTTTTTAAAGCTGTTTTCCTCCCTACCTGCAACTAATTTGTGTCTAGAGAGATCCCCCAAAACATCTGCATCTTCATTAATTCTTGTTTTTTTTTTCTGTTTTTTGGGCCACACCCGTTTGATACTCAGGGGTTACTCCTGGCTAAGCACTCAGAAATTGCCCCTGGCTTGGGGGGACCATATGGAGCGCTGGGGGATCAACCACGGTCCTTCCTTGGCTAGTGCTTGCAAGGCAGACACCTTACATCTAGTGCCACCTCGCTGGCACTATTTTATAAAATTTTATGAAAAATACTATTATGATTAATAATAAATGCTTATCAAATCAACAAGGATGACAGTAGATGTGTAGTATTTAATATTATAACTTGCTGGAGAATGATAGACATGGAAATTGATTTTATATTCCTTTCAATGAATTCATGTTTGTCCAGAAGTCCAAATTTGAGCTCTCATGTCTTACATTTGAAGCTGCATCAAATGGAATACAGCCATTATAACTGGTGCTCATTGCCTTTATATGTGTCAGAATAAAAATGATGGCCTCTGCTGGCCTTCAGCTCAGAGTCCAATGACACATTAGTTCCATACCACGTGCTTGTTACTTGAATAAAAACATTCCTGCTTAAAGTTAAATGGATTTTCAATCTCTCTTCTCAAAATAGTATCATTTTATGATAAAAAAGATCATGACTGCAATTCATTCATAAAACCCAGGGTAATGAAATGGACTAAGCATTTTTACCAAAATTATACAGTAATATAAGTTAAGTCAGGACCCAGAGCTTAAAGCTGTAATTTCCAATCTCAAACCAGTGTTCTTTTTCAGGGGCAATTTAATGCATGAAGGTCCCCTAGATGGATCTAGAGGACCAGGGATATGACTCTAAATGCTAGAGCAAATGCATGATATATGGAGGTATCAGATTTTGTTCCTTGAGTGGGGGTATTCACAGTGGAGGTGTGCCCTTCAAGCCCTCAATAGCCTTAAACTGCCGGGCCTGACCTATGCTCCAATCTCCTTAGCCAGGCCTGAATAGCTGGGTCACCTATCACTGGTCATACCACCTGGGCATGGGCACTCCCTGCTCCCATCAATTATCAATTATTCTCCCTTGTGAGTATAACGCATACCTGTGATGTTCCATCCACAGTGAAACTGTACTCTTTGACAAGCCACGTGATCAATGGGGAGATGCAATTCTATGCCAGAGCCAAACGGTTCTACCAGGAAGTGCCGGCCACTGAAGAGGGCATGATGGGGGATTTTCTTGAACTATCCAGTCTGGATATCCAGGCCTCACGGAAATTCCTTGGGAAATTCATTGGGGTGAGTGATCCGACTTGATTAGGAGACAAAGTCCCTGTAAACATGGAGCTTGATGCTTTTATCTTATCACTTGAGGCTATAGTAGAGACACAGAGCCCCAAGGCTGGCAGAAAAGGCCCTTTGAGGTTGTTGAGAGAGGTCATAACAAATGAGTCCACTGGCTTATTCAACTGGGGGTTCACACCCCCCCCCTTAGTCCACTAATGTTCTATCCTTTAGAGGAGGATGAGCTCAGAGTGCTGGTATCAAATATGGGGACGGAGAACTCTTTTAGCGTCACTAAAACAGCTGGCTCATGGGTCACTGATGATGAGACTTGTTGCCTGGGACCATGTAGGGGGTGTGACTATTTAGCTCTTGACAATAGAAATAAGATGTGGTGAGGAGACAATGCAGCAGTTTTGTTTCAAAGTCAGTCCAGGAGAGAGAGAGCTGAATTATTCCACATGGGGTTCAGAATGAGTTCTGGTCTATGTCTAGTCTTGGCATTGGTGAAGCCCCCTCTACCCATTCCACCGTGTCAAACTCTGATTGAGAGGAGACTAGAAAGTCTGAGTGTTTTTATGTTGGGAGATGGACAGGTCTCCCAAGTGGTGATAAGGAGGCCCAGGAACCCCTGTTAGTGACTCTTGGCCAATCATACCAGTGATACAATGCTCTGGTCTTAGTATGTGGTGTCAGGTGATGCTCTGGATCATCCTGGGGGTGCTCAGGGGTCTCCAGAACTGTACCCTGTGATGCTCAAGGGACTATATGGTGCTGGAGATTGAATTGGCTTTAGCCACATATATGTCAAGTGCTAGGACCCATGTACTATATCCCTGGCACTCTCATAGTGTTTATTTTGCTGAGCAGAGTCATCTTGAGCTTATCTTCTGAATGTTCTTGGCTTCACTTTTTTACTTGGGACTGGCACAGAACCATGGTACCCACCTCACTTGGTTATGTTATGTGATAAGCAAATGCTATGGTGCAGACTGAATGCCTAATTTCATTTGTCCCTTACTTGTCTCCTATCTTACTACCATGACAGTGACACAGGCATTCCTGATCTGTTTGCTTTCAATTATGTGGTGCTTCATAGCATGGTCAGAAGGCACAGAATGTGAGAAGCTAGAGTTCAGTGCCACATGCTGAGAACAAAGTCCTACTAGACAAGGAAGTTCCATCCTACTTCCTAATGATAGATTTTCTTTGAAACTGGATGCCCCTTTAATTCTGATTAAGGAACTATAAACACTGTCCGTGTTTGGGGTTTGGCTCTGCCAGATGGTAAGTCCAAGACACCCATCTCACCTCCCTGAAACAGTTGCAGGCAGAATTGAAATGTCAGACCCACTGGCAGAGATTCTAGCTAAGAAGTGCTGATATTATCCCTTATATCAAGATATCATCCCTTAATAACTCACTGTTCAGCTTACAGCTTCATTAGAGGAGATGCTAGAAAGGTTTCACTCACTCTCTTTGCTCTCTGAGTAAGCTCAAAGGTAACATGTCTGCTCTTTTCTTTCTGTTCCAAGTCACCTTTGATTTTTAGTCAATTTCTCTTTTAATTTTTTCTTCCTTTTTTTTAAATCCTTAGTTCCTGAGAAATCAAGAGTGGTTTAAAAAAAAAAAAGAGTGGTTTTTCCCTTAAAGATCTTGATTGGCAACTTCGAGTATCTTGCTACCGAAATTTTTACTGTAAAACCCATTCAGCAGTCCTTCTAAGTGTGAACAAATAATTTGGACCAACTGATTCTTTGAATCTTGTCCACTGGATTTCATGTATGACTTGAGAGAGGTGAAGATGTTTACTGGTCAACTCCCCCCACCCCTCGCACCCCACCGTCCCATCAATCTTCACTCTCCCAGTTAATTAATGCACGAACTTACTTTAAAAAGTAATGGTGAGAAAGGGTTCAAGATACATAAATGCTGACATTTCTGATATAAAAGAAGAGATATAAAAGATACTAGCTGAAAAAAAAAAGATACTAGCTGAGGAGCTAGTATAGCAGGGAAGGCATTTGCCTTGCACAGGCATGCTCTTGGTTCAATGCCCAGCACATGCAAAGTCCCCAAACATGGTCAGGAGAGATACCTGGACTTCCAGACACCCTGAACATTGCTGAGATGAACTAAGGAATAAAGACAAATTGCTAAGGTGAACTAAGACAAATAGGTAAATCAGAGACCCTGAGGTGTGTGTGTGTGTGTGTGTGTGTGTGTGTGTGTGTGTGTGTGTGTGTGTGTATGTGTGTGTGGTGCCTATATGTCTCTGCCCTTGAGCTGTCTATCTCATGTGGTGCCTTTCTGCAGGGCCCTGGCCAGGCGGGCACAGGCTGTGCCCTAGACTGTGGCTCAGGCATCGGGAGGGTCAGCAAGCATGTGCTGCTGCCCGTGTTCTGCAGCGTGGAACTAGTGGACATGATGCCATCCTTCCTCCTGGAGGCCCAGAGTTATCTACGGGCACTAGGGCATCGGGTGGAGAATTACCATTGCTGTAGCCTGCAGGACTTCGAGTTGATCCCAGGCAGATATGATGTCATCTGGATCCAGTGGGTTTCCGGTCAGTTTTGCATGACACAGCCTCTGTCTCCTTCCATTCCCCATAGATAGGCCCACAGGAAACTGAAGCCCGCACGGGATGGGGGAGGCCCTAGTGGCTTTTGTGCTGGAATCAAGTTCACAGTCCTCAGCTCCCCTCATGGGTTCCTTCTTCTCCCCAATCAGCTCAGAAGGAGCCCCCCAATTCCTGGACAGAGAGACCAGGCACTTTTCTAGCCACATCCACCTAGAAGGAGCCCAAAGACATGAACAAACTTTAGAAAGCAGGGCCACAAAGGTTCACCCTGTTTACTGACTGATTAGCCAGTTCTGGCATCTCAGGCCCAAAAGGGGGGAGCAGGATCGTGTGTTAAATGTGGGTATGTGTGTGGGTCAGTGACAGTGTTGGGGGAATCTAGGGGATGGGTAGCTCCACACCTGGTACCTGTGATTGGTTAGACCAGTGTCCTAGTATATACCTGAGTTCACTTAGAAAGAGCATCCAATGTCTTCTAAGGGCCCCAAAGTGGTTGCCAAGTTTCTGGCCAAAGAGATGGCAACCCCAAGCCTGTCTGCTGCCTTCCTCCCACCCACTGTGTCCCCCACCTTGGCCTCCTCTGCAGGCCACCTGACAGACAGAGACCTGCTGGCCTTCCTGTCCCGGTGCCAGGCTGGCCTGAGAGAAAATGGGGTCATTATTCTCAAGGACAATGTGGCACGGCAGAGCTGCGTCCTGGATACGTCTGACAGCAGCATTACTCGGGACATGGCCACACTCCACAGCCTGGTGGCTCAGAGTGGGCTGGTGGTGCTGGACCAGGAGCAGCAGGACGGTTTCCCCGAGCACTGCCTCCCTGTGTGGACCTTCGCCTTGTGCAGTGAACCTGTGGGGCTTAAGGGTGCACCCCACAGCCCTGTGCAAATGGACAGAGCTGGTCTGGAAAGGGCCACGAAGGGCACTGCTAATATCTACAAGCAAAATATCTCTTGAAGGCCTGCAATACGGGAAAAAGGGAGGCATTGGTGTCTGTGTATGCACCCCGCTGAGGTGATGGTCAATCTCCCATCTCCCAGTCAGACCATGTATACACTTGGGGACTTGCCAACACTTCCTACAGTGGGAGATGGAGAATGTTCAGGGGAGAGGGAGTGGAGTTCACACAGTCTAAACTGCTTTTGGTCTACACTGTGTCTGTAGGCTAAGGCCCAGACCCATCTCTGTCCTCACACTTACACTTCATTCTTGCAACCATGACTCTCTTAAACAATTCCCACAATTCCCCACCCCACCCCCCAAATTAAGGAGGTACCCATGAAGATACTCTCATGGAAACAAGGCCATGACTTAATTTTGCCTTTGGTCATTCTGTTGGCTATTAAAAGTCAAAAAATCCAACCAAGTCAACTGTGTTTTTTCACTTTCAATGTGGGCTGAGTCTGGCCGTATAATTTGATTACATAAGTGTGTCTGTCATCGAAGGAAAATGTCTTCTTCCAGGGGAGAACGTAGAGCCTTAGAATGGCAGCTGTGAACAGCGCAGTAGATATTGTCTAGAATTGAATTTTCACCCCTGGCCTCCAACACTCAGGGGCTTCTTCTGCAGTTGTTCCAACATTCATGAGGAATGGGAATGTCTGTTGGGAAAGGACAAACTCAAACATGGGCCGAACTGGACACATTCAAGGCATAGTGAAAAATAATGAGGTCTTTGAGGAATAAAATGTAATTTTAAAAAAAGTATTTATTTAAGAGGTACAGTGAAAAAGAGGATCATTTCCTCGAGAAAACACCCAAATCTATGTATCTGCATCATGTCTTTCTATGATATGTTAGAGACAATGGAAGTGAGGCAAGTCCAGAACCTGGTTATTACCCCCTAAGGATTGTACTTGCATATGATAGATTTAATATCTAGCAATAGAACTGCCAGGCTAGTTCCCTATGTGCCCTGGGAAAGGTGGGAGAGGAAGGAGACTTGTCCCTGGTTCCTTCCCCATGACCCCCTGCAGTGTGATGGGACTTGGGACCAGACATGACCCAAGGAGGAACAGGACCCCTTTCCTATGCCCTGCTCTGTCTGTCTGTCCCTACAGGCATATTCATACAATTGCCAGTTTCCCCTGCACAGGAGAACCTGCGCTGATGGGGAGCAAGACATGGTTGTCCCATTGAGAGAAAAGCAGATGATCCTAAACATATGGAATCTTTCAGGTATTCAGCAACCCCTTTTCTCTCCCAAGTCACTGTCTAGCTGCGTCAGGAACTTTCCAGTTTGTTGTTGCTCTCTGCTTTTCCCAGCTCTCAGTTGCATTTCACTGAGAAACAGGGTGGTGTGGTGTGGAGAAACAGACTTACCCCTAACTGCTGATAACAAGAACAAAGATGAGAGGAAGTGGAGTGGGGGCTGGAGCGATAGATAGTACAGCAGAAAGTGCTTTTGTCTTGCAGGTGGCCGACTTGGGTTTAATCTCCAGCCTAAATATAGTCCCTGAAGCATCACCCTGAGTGCTCCCTGAGTGCATGAACCATGCCGTGCCAGTCTGCATTGTCACTTGTTCATGCCTGCTTAACCCTGCACAGCTCTGCAGTCTGCAGCCACTCTGTAAGTACCAGGAAGTACCAGCTCTGACTTCCTGATACCAGCTCTGATTTCCTGAGGCCACTGCATACCTCCCTTTGTTTCTGGCAGGCTCAGCCTCATGCTCTGACCCAGGAAGAAGGCCCCAGACAGTGATGCTCCTAACCCTTCCCCATGGCCCTCGCCTTCTGTGGGTCACACAGAGGCACCATACCTTCACCTTCACCTTCACCTTCATTTTCTCCTGCTTTCACAGCCATCACCAAAGACTAGAGCAGACACCTGGGCCCTTGGTCAGAACCACAAACTTTTTGAAAGTTTGAGAAACGCTATGTAAGAGGAAAGATTTGGGGTAGGGGGCGACCTGAAAATTTCAAGGCATCAAAAGGGTTCCTAAGCCAAAACTTTGGTGAGACCAAGGATTTCTGAATAAGGGCTGTTAAAGGCACAGGACCTGGATTCCATCCTGAGTATCACAGGTGACAACCCTGGGATGTCACCAGGGAGGCCTTTGTAAAATCATTCAAACTGGCAAGAACCAGGCAGAGCCCAGAAATAAGAAGGCCCAGGAACAATACAGACAACAGCTGGGAGGACATTATAGCAAGAATATTTGCAAACTTCAATCTCTCTCTCTCTCTCTCACTTTCTCTCTCTCTCTCTCTCTCTTTCTCTCTCTCTCTCTCTCAGATATGGCCACCTCTGAGGCCATCATTCCCTTAGGGTAGTGAACATCCCTCATAGGAAAACATATGAGAACTGTGCGGGGCATCAGCACAAAATAACTCCAACTTCTTCAGGTTTAAGCTGCCCATCAGAAGAAAGACAGGAAAGTTCTTGCTCCAAATAACCCTCCTGCATGGAAAGGGAAGGACTACACTGGGCTAGCAAGTTTACCACAAAGCTGCAATTCCAGATGAATTCCATAGGACCCCTATGATCTCCAGGGCAATTGACAAATGAGTGCAAAATTGGCTGTCCTGCTCTTCTAGAACCTTCAGCGCTCTGGATCATGACCAGTACAAGCTCCGAAGCTGGTCATGTCTGCAGGGCTGAGTGACTTGACATTTCAGGCCATCACAAAAATATCAAATAAAGCGGAGAAGGTCAGCAGGTGAAAGGTGCTCTGTTTTATATTATGGACACATTCAGGGACTGGCGTGGGGTTTTCTTCCCCACCCTTCTCCCCCCTATTTCCTGTACGCAGCCCTGCTTTGAGTGATGGACTGGGGTGAAGATGTGCGTCAGATCTAGTAGACTGCCTGTCAGGAGTGATTAAAGCCACTTGTGTTGTTGCTTGCTGACTCTCTGATGCTCTGGCCCTGACAGACAGGCACCACGTGCAATCATTTGGGTCAGTGTGGACCAGGGGTCACTGTTGGCTAATTAAGCAAATATGTGAAAAAGAGTTTTCTATGATTTCAATTAGGAGTGTCTGTGTGTGTGTGTGTGTGTGTGTGTGTGTGTGTGTGTGTGTACTGAGTCAAATTGAGGCTGAAGGAGAAATGAATTAGTGATTAGAATTAGTGATTTGGGGG
>PVKC010015058.1:0-22328 GCA_004027635.1 Crocidura indochinensis | reverse complement strand
TTTTTTTTTTTTGACTAGAAACTTGAGTTTATTGGGGGAAGGCCACAAAGAACTGCAAATCAGGAATTACATCTTTTTTGACTCACACCAGGCACTGTTCAGGGGTTCTCCTGGCTCTATGCCCAGAAATCACTCCTAGCAGGCTCAGGGACCATATGGGATGCAGGGATTCGAACCACCGACCTTCTGCATGAAAGGCAAGCTACTTACCTCCATGCTATCTCTCCGGTCCCAGGAACTACATTTTACAGCAACTTCTGGAAACCCCCTGGAGGGCACGGAGTGGTTTGAGATTAAGAAGAGAAGCCAGGGGCTATCGCGATAGTACAGTAGTAGGGTGTTTTGCCTTGCACACAGCCAACCCTGGACAGACCTGGGTATGATCCCCGACATTCCATATGGTGCCCCATGCTTGTCAGGAGCAATATCTGAGCAAAGCCAAGACTGACTGCTGGGCACTGTTGAGTGTGGCCCCAAAACGAGAGAGAGAGAGAGAGAGAGAGAGAGAGAGAGAGAGAGAGAGAGAGAGAGAAAAGAGAGAGAGCAACAGCTTTTTTTAACATTGAATCCTCAATGGCTTTATATTTCATGGCAAGATATAACAATTATTTCAAATTAACTCTTATTAATCTAAATTTTGATACTTCCTTTGCTTCTGTGTTGTAACAAACAATATGAAGTAAATAATGTGCCTGCAAGGGAGCAGGTTAGATTGGTGGATGGGAAACAGGGGCAAGCCACTGACAGAGTTGGAAGGCCACATTGATGGTGGGACTGGTGTTTGGACATTTAATGCCTGGAGTAACTGTATTACAGATAAATGGTAAATCACAGTGTTATAATAAATTTTGCATTTAATTTAGATTCTGTGGTTAACAATCGTACTAATAATGTTTTCTCATGTACATAATTCCATCACTGCCTTCATATACCCCCATTCTATCGGGGTTGGTCTTGTCAGAATCTGACATCCGAATCTTTCTGTTGTGGGGGGTTGGACAAAGGCAATGTTGAAGGCTCTGGTTGAGACTTTCTAGCCCCCTCTGTGCCCCTGAGGAAAGGGCCTCTTGTGAACTTCTGATCTCAGATTGCTCTTCTTCCTCCTTGTCTGTACTCTGCAGAACCCCTCCCCGTACCCTTATCAGCTGCTGGACTTCTGCCTGAGCATCGTGACACTCTGTAGCTTCTTCGTAGAAATGCCTAGCTACCTTGACTTCAAGGCCATGGACCACATGGTGAGGCCTGGAGTGGGGGTAACTGCTGACTGGCTGGCCCAGGTTGGGCCCTGTAGGCTAAACTCCTGCCTGCAGAGTATGGGAGGAGGGTCTATGTGTATGAGTGATGGAAGATGCAGGAAGAAGCTGGGAAGTAATTGGGGCAAATTAGACTGAGCAGGAAGCCAGATAGGCATGTGGCTGGTCAGAGGAACAGCTTGATCCCAGGAGGGAGACTCCACCATACAGAGCATTGGGGTTTGCTCTTGATTGCTGACTAAGTGCTAGTTTTCCAATGCAGTGACTTGAAACAGCAAGTGTTGGTTATCTCTCCCTATTCCAGATGGTTGGGAATCAGGAGGAGCTCAAGGGGCCACTTGCATACCTGGGGTGAGCTTGTACCCAAGCTGGGAAAGAGATTTTGTGCTCCAGAGGCTCATGTCATTCTAAACAGCTACCTCCAAGATGCCTATCCTTTACTTGTCTGTCTTCTCAGAGGGGCCTTGAATGCCCTGACTTGGACACCTCATGGCATAGCTGTTGGCCTCCTGGGGGTTGAAGACTTGAGAGGTAGCGAGGCAGGAGGAACTGGTGTGTCTTTTCTTTAGTGGTTATTTTTTTGACTACATCTGGTAATACTCAGGGCCTACTCCTGACTCTGCACTTAGGAATCACTCCTGGTAGGTTTGGGTGACCATATGGGAAACTAAGGATCTACATAAACATGTATAAGACAAGTACCTTATCTGGTACCATGACTCTAGTCCCTAGCACATCTATTTAACACCTTCTGGGAAGTCACATTCCCCTGTGCCACACTCCAACTGGGAAGTGTGTAGCTTAAGTCAACCCTCTCACCCCATGCTCTGCATTTGGAAGGAATAGATGTGGGTGCATGGGTGTGTGTGTTTGTAAAGTGAGGGTTGGTCTATTGGGATCAGTGGCCACCTCATCTTGCTCTGTTATTGCTTGAACTCTGCTTGCATGGTTCCCAAGCATTTCAGGGCTTAGGTGGGTCCCATAAACCCTGATCCTGCTCTGGAGAAGGGCAGAGGTGAGGCCTTCTGTCAGCTCAGAGACAGGAATCCCAGCCTGTCATAGGTGACGTAGGTAGGGTGCTCTTATAGTTTCTTATGACCAGAATCACAAAAGGGCTCTCAAATCTGTTGCAGAATTTCTTCTCCAGTCAAGAAGACACAGCCAAAAACCAGCTCATCATGAAGATGATAATCTTATCCATTGTCTTTATTGCTGTTCTCATCCTGAAGGTGAGTGACTACTGCCTGCAGAACTAGGAGGGGCAGGGATCTCTGGCCCCTTTGCTTCTTCCTGTAGCCCGAGACTGCTTTTCTAGCCTCACCTGGGGTCCCTGGGTAGATCAGTGATAACTGTTGTGTATTAAGGTTTTGGGGAAGCTCTGGTCAGGGGAAGCACATACAGAAAGGCCTGTTTAGACACCAGCTCTCCTGCACATGCTGAGTAGTGGCCACTATACCCCTGCATCTGGGCTCTCAACCAGGCAGAGTCAGGGTCCTCCGACTTTGCTCACAGAAATTCTGTGATTTGCTTGAGTTTCTATGATAGTAGTGGGATAGAAAAGGTAGGAGGGTGTGGGTTACTGATAGTCTGAATCTACTCTAAGAGGTCATGAGTAAGAGAAGCATGTGCAGAGCTGCAGGGGCTTGAGAAGGAAAAGGCAGGACTATAAGGGTCAGAGGGAGTTAGGGGTGTTGAGCTTAGACAAGAGATGACCTGAGGGGCCACAGTTACAGTATGCCACTCCCACTGGCCTTCTGTGGGGAAGAGGGTGGGATTCTCAAGTTATCCCATGCAAGGAGATCTGAAACCATACATTGGCACATGGAATCTGAACCTACATATTGATCCATGGTCTCTGAGCCTAGGGTAAAATCTCTACCATTGGCTCTTTCCTAACAATGTGTGGACTGTTAACTCCTGGTAGCCTTGTTTAGTTTTAGCAAGCAGGAAGAAACCACTAGTCCTCCCATCCCCAGAAGGTCTAGATCTTCCTGTTGTTTGGGGTTGACAAGTAGCATTTATGGAACTTCCAGTGAGGACAGAGGGTCTGCAGCCTGGGAAAGGTCCTTCCTATACCAAATCTTTGGGACTGGGGATGGGCAGTGACTGGGACTGACTGGGGTTGAGCTGGTTTGAGCTGGGATTTGAGCCTACAAAAGAAACCTGTGGTACCTCAGGAAGTTCCTAACACCTGTGTTAGACCAAGGAGAATGGATGGTCCACACAGCCTAACCTGAACTATTATTCTCAGATCTACATGATAAAATGTGTGCAGAGATGCTATGAACTTATCAAGTTCATGAACTCTGAAAAGGAGGATAGCAAAGACCTGCAGAAGGTAAGTCTTGCCTGGGGCAACCCCCACCCATCCATCACTGCTCTGGACTGTGCCATGTGGGCAAGCCCCATCCCATCACACTAACTGTATCATGTGGGCAAGTCCCTCTCCTGAACGGGGTCATTGAACAAGGGGCATGGAAGCATCTCTTTTAGCACCATAGTCTAAGATTCTAATAATTTATTCCAACTTCATTCATTTATGCCCACACACTTTTATTTGGCTCTATATTTGTCCCTGAAGGTACAGGGAGAATTAAAATGCCCCTTTGATCTAGAGTATAGTATGAATCAGAGAAAATTAAGGCTCAGAATGCCAGTTACTGGTAAACAGAGGAGGCAGCTGGCTGTATTTAGGGTATCAAGGAAAAGAGATTTAGGGTATCAAGGAAAAGAGATTTAGGGTATCAAAGAAAAGTGCACATTGAATCATAAAATTGAAGAAATAAAAGGAGGTGCAGAGAGAGAGTACAGTGAGTAGGGTTCTTGACTTGCACATAGATAATTCTATTTGATCCCTAGAACCCCATATAGTCCCCGAACACCACCAGGAGTGATCCCTGAGTATAGAACTAGGAGTAAACCCTGAGCATCATTAGGTGTAGACCACTCCCTGTCCCCAGAAAAAGAACAACAAAGAAATGAGAGGGAAAGTTCAGTTATGGCTCACTTTTCTCATCTGTAAAAAGGTATTGGATGAGTTAGGGTGTTTTTATTGTTTAAAGTGGCAAAACCCCAAGACCATCAGACATTTTTTTTGGGTGACACAAAGTGATACTCAGGGATCACGCCTGGTGGTATCAGGGAACCAGAGGTGGTGTTGGGGATAGAATTCAGGTGGACCAGGTGACAACATGAGCCCTTTGTGCTGTATTACACTGGCCTGTCAGATTTAAGAGGGATGTTTATTAGCCATGGAACTTGAAAGGCCAATGCAATGTGGCTGAATCCTGATGTCAGCATATGACACCTTTCTTGCAGCTCTTCCTCCTCCTTTCCATGGTCTTGATCCTCATCTGAAAAGGTTTTTCCTCCTGTGAGCTAGAGGACTGGCAGAATCCCTCAGTTAACTGGCACTCTCAGCAATGCTTCAGACAAGTAGGAAGCTTGTCTCATTGGGTCAGTTTGGATCCCTAGTGGCTCCCAGACCAGGGGAGAACTGTTTGAGGTGGGATTTTATGTAGAGTGACCACACTGGATCTGAACAGCTCTACCTGAAAGCACACGCACTGAATATTTTCCAAGGAAAATGTGGCTATAGTGACCATAGCAAGGGACCCTGTGTGAAGTGGACAGGACCTCTCCTGCCTCCACAACAGGCACAGGATCTGCTGTAGTCTTGCGCTGAGAACTCAGCACAAAGGAAGCATTCCTGCAGGCCCCATGAGCAGCATCATAATGTGAGTCTGTCAGTCAGTTCTCAGCATTCCTCTTTCGTCCCTTCCAGGTGTCCCTGCCATCTTATGAGGAAGCACTGGCTCTACCACAGAAGACTCCAGAGGAAGACCCAGCATCACCACCCCCTTACACTGAAGTGTGATGTATACCAGGCACCAGCAGTGGTGCTGGCAGAGGCAGAGCTGCCTCACAACTTGCTTCTTTGCTTTTGGAGCCCTGTGGACTGAGTGAACCACCTGACTGACTGCAGGACAATTGCTTGTGTCCACCTTGCTGGCCTGCTTTCCTTGCAGGGCCTGAGAGATGCTGACAATAGGGTTAGCCCTTTAGAATGAATGCCTCCTTGGGTTTCACAGATTCAGTCCAATAGCATTTGGCTTATGTTGATCAGCTCTGATGTTTGTCTCAGAACTAGCACAAGTCAGTGAGTATTTAAACAACTGTCAGCTTGACCCATTTAACCAAGTGACTAGCAGATCAAGAATACACTTATAAGTTCAATAAAGTAATTTGGTTAAACTGAAACAGACCATTGCACTGGTTTCTACATAGCAATTTAGTCAAATTATTCTCAGTTAGTCCTCCTCACTCATCCATTGATCCATCTATCATTGATACATTCACCTATCCATCCATCCATACCTATCATCCATCCAATTTTGTCACAGACTTTGTTTAGTGATCAAGTCACTCAATAACCAAAGATCAAGTTAGCATAGTGATAAAATTTAATAATAATAATGGTAATAATGATCATAATAATATAAACCAGTCCCAAACCATCCCAGTCAACTGAATCTTGTAACTGACTAGCTCTCTAGTACTTCTAAGTGACTGAACAATTGTGAATTCAAATGAAAAATTGTTAAACAATGGATAAGCTGCTAGTCAATGCTTAGTTCCAGGCCATAACTGTCATTTATATCCTCGGGCCAGAAAACAGAGCAATATTTTATGAAAATGCTGTAGTCATTGATAGTCGGTCCCCTGTGTTCTCAGACAGCAGCAGGCTCCTTGAGACAGCCCATCAGGTCCAGGTGGTCATTGATAGTACAGCTATTAAACCTTTGCACAGACCAGTCCTTCTGTCTCCAGTCCATTTGTAGGCAACTTGGACTGCCTGAGGTGTGTGGTCACGCAGACATTCGCCTGAAATCAACAAATATGTTTGTTGAACAAAAGCCATAGACAGCACCAGCACAACAGGCAAATTCATTGTGTGTGTGTGTGTGTGTGTGTGTGTGTGTGTATGTGTGTGTAAAATTTGCCATGGCTGCTTTTGGTGGTGTAGAATGAAAGGTTTGGGTTCCATCACCCCCACTTTTGGCTGTTCCTCTGTGTCCAGGGTTTTTGATGAAGCTGATCCAAAGGCAGAGATCAAATCCTGAAGGCTGGTTCACTGAAGTCTGTGAGTGGGGTGCAGAGGCAGAGGGCCATGTAGGAGGATTCCTACCAATACCTTCTATGTAATTGCTTTGTCTCTGATGGGGAAGATTGAAATAAAATAGCAGCATACTTCTGTGTGTCTGGTGTGGTTCCTAGAATATGGTGGGGTGGTAAGTCAGATCTACCGTATGTTCATCCCCCCCAACACACAGGCATATGCACATAAACATGTACTCATATACACATACACATCTGCACACATACACACAGATACATATTCACACAGATATACACATGTGCATACTTCATGCATGTATACCTGGACATGTACACACAGCAAAACATGCACACACAGTACACACATATATACACAAACGTACATGTGCAAATATTCTATCTACTTGTTCAGTGTAGAAATTCACTGAAGCCTGTTCATCCGGGGGTGTCACGAGCTGACATTGCTTCTGATAATGTAATTGTGGAATTACAGACCACGAAATCGGTCTGTTTCCTAGATGAGGCATGTTCCTACTTATACAGAGAAAACTTATCTGGAGCTGGGTTCTGCTTTATGCTCTGAGTTTGACAGGACTGGATTGATAGTTGTCCTGAGTCTATGGTAGGGGTTAGGGGTCAGTATCTATAAATGACTATAGTAGCCCATGACCATGATGGATAAACACTATAGACCTCAGCCAGCCTGGGAAGGCTTCTTAGACAAGGTGTCACCAAGATTAAAAGTGAAAGCTGTCAACATGATGTCACTAAGACTCCAAGCAAGTTATCAAGTGGGAAAGCAGTTTTAGGCATGGGCTCCAAGGAGGGCCAGAGAGGATCTAGGACTGCTGACTCAGAATGACAACCCAACAAGGGAAATGTAGCTAAACATTAGGGTCTGGGCTGAGAAGAGTCTTTGTACTCATGATCTCATTGACTGTAAGTCTGACTCATTCCTGTCAAGAAGATAAAGAAGGCCACAATTTTATACTAAATAAAGAATATATACAACAACAAGAAATCACACTCTTAAACATATACACACAATGAGGGGCTAGCAAAATATTTAATAAAACTGTTGGCAAATCTGAAAGAAGATATTAATAGCAGCACAATAATAGTGGGAGACCTCAACACTGCTTTGTCATCCCCTGATAGGTCAACCAGATTGAAACCCAACTAGCTCTGAAAAGAGAAATGGAAGAAAGTAGACTAGTAGATATCTATCCATCCATCCATCCATCCATCCATCCATATCTATCTATCTATCTATCTATCTATCTATCTATCTATCTATCTATCTATCTATCTATCTATCTATCTATCTATCTATCTCGGACACTCCATCCCCAGAAAACTGGATACACATTCTCCACCAGTACACATGGGTAATTCTCTAGGATAGATCACATGCTGGTCCATAAAACATATCTCCATAAAATCAAGAAGATAGAAATTGTACAGACTACTTTCTCAGATCATAAGTCACTGAAATTAAAAGTGAACTACAGGGCCAGAGAGATAGCACAGTGGTAAGGCATTTGCCTTGCATGCAGAAAGATGGTGGTTCGAATTCTGGCATCCCATATGGTCCCCCAAGCCTGCCAGGAGTGATCTCTGAGCATAGTCAGGAATAACCCCTGAGTGCTATTGGGAGTGACCCAAAAACCATTAAAAAAAGTGAACTACAGAGAGACACAGAAGAAAACTTTAACATCTGAAAATTAAAGAGCTCACTACTGAACAACCAGTGAGTTAGAGATAAAATCAAACAGGAAACCAAAACATTTCTGAAACAATGACAATAAAGACACAAATTGTCAGAATTTATGGGACACAGCAAAAGTGGTACTAAGAGGAAAATTTATAGTGTTGCAAGCACACATTGAAAAGGAAGAAGGGGCCTATATAAAAAGCTTAATGACACAGTTTTTAAAATTAGAAAATGATCACAAGGACTGGCCTTAGCTCAGTGGTTACTTGGCTGTCACAAAGCTTTGCTTTGAAACCAATCACCTCTGGTGGTTTGAGTCCTGCGGGTGCTTTCCAGTCCTTTAAAAGAAAAAAAAAATAAAAAAGAAAATGATCATAAAAGGAACCAAAAATAGTTAGGCAGAAGCAAATAACAAAGCTTAGAGAAGAATCAATGAAGTGGAAGTCAATAAAACAATCCAAAAGATTAACAAAAGCAAAAGTTGGTTCTCTGAAAAAAATAAACATGTTTCATAAACCACTAGCAAAACTCACAAAGAAACACAGACAGAGAAAGCTAATAAACCAGGTTAAAAATAAACAAGAGGAGATCACTAGAGATACTGCAGAGATTCAAAGGGTAATCAGAGGCTATTTTGAGAAACTATGCCATGAAACATGAGAACATGGAAGAAATGGATAAATTCTTGGACTCTTTCACAGTTAAACCAGGGTGGTCTAACATATCTAAACAAACCCATCATTACTTAGGAAATTAAAATGGCAATCAAGAGTCTTCTCAAAAACAAAAGCCCAGGCCCTGATGAATTCATTAATGAATTCTTTCAAATCTTTCAAGAGGAACTGCTACCAATTCTTTTCAGGCTCTTTCATAAAATTGAAAAATCAGGAACACTCCCAAATCATCAAGGAGATGCAAATCAAAACAACAATGAGGTACCATCTCACACCATAGAGACTGGCACACATCACAAAGAACAAGAACAATCAGTGCAGGTGAGGATGTGGGGAGAAAGGAACTCTCATTTACTGCTGGTGGGAATGCCCTCTAGTCCAGCCCTTATAAAAAAATATGGAGATTCCTCAAAAAACTAGATTGAGCTCCCATATGATCCCGCTATACCACTCCTAGGGATATTCCCTAGGAACAAATAAATGCAATACAAAAATCCCTTCCTCACATCCATGTTCATTGCAGCACTATTTACAATAGCCAGAATCTGGATACAACCAAAATGCCCTTCAACAGATGAATGGCTAAGAAACTGTGGTACATATACACAATGGAATATTATGCAGCCATCAGGAGAGATGAAACCATGAAATTTTCCTATACATGAATGTACATGAAATCTATTAGCTGAGTGAAATAAGTCAGAGGGAGAGAGAGACACACAGAATAGTCTCACTCATTTATGGGTTTTAAGGAAAATAAAACATTTATTGAAGTAATTCCCAGTGATGAGGGCTGGAGAGATCGGCTCATGATATGAAGTTCACCACAAAGAGTAGTGAGTGCAGTTAGAGAAATAACTACTCTGAGAACTATCATAATATCATAATCTCATATCAATGAGTGAGGGAAGTAGAAAGCCTATCTCAAATACAGGCGGGGGGAGGGAGGAGGAGGAAGATGGGGCCATCGATGATGGGAATGTTGCACTAGTGAAGGGAGTATTCTTTTTATGACTGAAACTCAACAACAATGATGTTTGTAGTCATGGTGTTTAAATAAAGATATTATCTATGTAAAAAAAAGAAGAGGACCCAAGTAACAAAAACCCAAATGAACCAAGGGGTATGTGTGTTTGCAAGCACACATGTGAATATGAATATGTGTTTATATATATCAGTGCGAGTGTGAGTAGGTATGTAAGCATATGCATGTGCATGTTTATTGTGTGGTGATTGTGTGCACAAGTCACTCGAGTGTGCATATGTATGGTTATCTGTGTGAATGTGTATGAGCATGCATATAAGTGTGTGTGTGTTTGCGTGCTTATGTGTTCACTTATATGCAGTGATTCTGATACTTCTTGACCTACATTAATGAAAATTCCAGAGATTTTTGAATGGTTGATCCTAGAGATCAAGCTCCAACAACTGATTTCCATCTCTTCCCCTTGCTTCTACAACTGCTGAGAGGCAAGAAAGCAGTCTGAGATGAGGTGTCCAGGACTCGGTCTTAGCCTTGAAAGAAGTTTGCAGGGGGCAGCTAATGTCTGGCTAATCAGTCATGATCAAAGACTGTTCTCAGCCCAGACCCCAAGATTTATCTACATTTCTCTTGTTGGGTTCAGTCACTCTGACCTATCAGAGCAGTGTAGAATGTTATAGGCCAGTTCTGGGTTCTAGGGAGGAAGAGACAGAAGTTGAGGCACCCTTCAGAGGACCAGGCAGGTGTGAGCAGAGCAAGGGCTTGGACTTGTGAGGCTCTGTCAGCCTTCCAGGAAGCTTTTCCTGGGGGCAGCAGATTCCTATGAGGAAGCAGTTGCTTTTTTATCAGATCCTCAGGCTACTGACCAAGTGTGGCACCTTAGTAAGGATCAGCAGGCTCTGACATCCAGAGGATGAAATCAAGGCCCAGAGGCAATCAAGTTACTTCCTGAGAGCCCCAGTGCCTTTGTTCTCTTTTTCAAGTAGAGGCTTCCAGCAGCAAGTTCTTGTTTCTTGTGAAGATCCAGGGGATTCCCATCAAGTGGGGATATTGGTGAAAGGCACAGGGTGAGGATAGGCCCTGTTTCTAGCCTAGCATCTTCATGAAGAAGGAAATAAGGGCCGTGATCATGAGTCTGAGAATTCTCCCTCCTGGCCTGGAGCCTGTGAGGAGTAGACAGTGATGTATAGCAGGATTGTGTCCTGCGGCGAGGCTGCCGGGAGGGCCTGTGAGGCACAGGAAATAGCTGGTTTTGGGGAAGTCGCATGGCCTGGCCAAGCCAAGCCAGCTCTCCATACTGAGCAGCACTGGTGGGGGGCCCCCCATCAATGCCCTATTTGAAGCACATACAGGGGTCCTTTGATAGGCCCAGTGGCTTGAACCCACTGAGAGGGCTTGTTTGGGCTAAATGCCCAGAAAGGAGGTGGCCCAGGAAGAGGGGGCTGCATGGGCCATGCAGGTGGGTGTGCCAGAGAGGCTGACTCTCAGAGGGAAGGGGAGTCTGCAGAATCAAACTGGGTCTCAGTTTCTTAGGGCTAGATAGAAGTAGCAGAGTCCCTGGGTTTTGTGTGTCCTCTAAGTATGCCTCTAAGTATCTCAGGTTTCGAAGAAAAAGATGAGAAGAAAAAAGAAGAAAAGGAAAGAAGAGGAGGAGGAGGCGACTAGGGATGTGGTTCCGTTTTTAGAGCAGATGATCTATATGTGTCAATGCCTAGATTTGATCCCAGATGATCTCACGTTCATGCTCTAATATTCTCACATCTTGTATGGATTTATGTATATCTGTATGTATAAAAATATGTGATATACTTACACATGTTCACATCTAATAAAGCAACTATAAAAAATAAAAAATAATGTCTCAGGTTCCATGCCAGGTACAGTGCAGGAGAGTTCTGGACTAGAGCTGAGCAACCAACCTGGGCCAGGACAAATGAGGGGTCCTGCACCCTTCAGTGTGCTGGATCCTGGGGGCCACAAGAGATTCCAATTTCCCTGCAGTAAGCTGGTAGGGCTAAAACCCATGAACCCTAAGGGATGGTGGAGGGAATGAAGGGTGCTTTCCTTGAGAAAGAATCAAGTGTGGGATGTAAACATAACCTTCGGGATACTGAGCATGGTCTACCAGGACACTCACTTTCTGAGCTGAATGGAGCATCTGAGAGCATCCTTTGTCTGGACACCCACTTCCCCAAGACTAAATTTATGCTTCACAGGAGAGGGGAGATGAGATTGGTGGTTACTTGTAGAAGGGTCATTTACAGAGCTTAGAAGAATAGATTCTTGAAAGAATAGGTCTTGGAACTTTAGATTTCTCTTTATTTTTGTTATTTAAGATATATGTGGAGTGTTCAGGGGATGATTTGTGGTTCCAGAGATTAAACCGAGGTCATTTACAAGAACCTTAAGCTCTGTACTCTCTCTCCAGTTCATTTTCCTTTTTATATGTATACCACTTTGCTTAATGCTTGATCCGGCAGCACAGCCTTGATGCTTTAATCCTTGGGCCAGAGTGGGGTGCACTGGCCTCATGGTGCTGAGCTGGGCTGTGGGAAGCAGGGTTATATCTGGTGGTGTTCAGGCAGTGTGTGGATTGAGGATGTAAAGTTATCAGGGTTATACTTGGAGACGCTTGATAGGGTGTGCAGCGTGGAGGTTGAATGTGGGTCCTTGTACATATATTCTACCACTTGAGCCATATTTGTTGACCATTTGTTGGCCAAATGTTGACCATTTGGGGGCAACAAAAGGAAGTATAGATTAGAGAAAAACCTGTAAATGCAGCTAAATGAGGTTTCTGCTTAGAGCCTTAGGGATCCCAGCTGCTTCCAAGATCCTGAGCAGGCACCCCCTTTCTTCTCCTCACTGGGTGGAACTGTTGTCTCTGACCCCCCAAAGTGGCCCCACACCCTTGGTCTTAGAATTTGGTCTTAGATTCCTTCAGTTGAGAAAGTTTTGTCTTAACCCCTTTTAAGTCACCATGACTCCTCAAGCAGATCCCAAGGTAAGGATTTTAAATTTATGTATTTATCTATGAGAGGTAATTTCAGAAAATTCCAGTAAATGAAAAAAAGTAGGGCAATGATAAATCAGAAAAATCTGAGCAAATTACATAAGATTCATAATAGATAACGTAAAATATCTTCAGGCAAAGATCATGAATATTAAAAATTGTAACTGTGGGGGCCCGGGAGATAGCATGGAGGTAAGGCGTTTGCCTTTCATGCAAAAGGTCATCGGTTCGAATCCCGGTGCCCCATATGGTCCCCCGTGCCTGCCAGGAGCAATTTCTGAGCATGGAGCCAGGAGTAACCCCTGAGTGATGCCGGGTGTGACCCGAAAACCAAAAAAAAATTGTAACTGTGACCCAGAGAAATAGTACAGTAGTTAGAACACTTACCTTTCATGTAGTTGACCCAGGTCGAATCTCCAATACCCCATATTGGCCCCCAAACTCCACTAAGAATGATCACTGAGCACAGAGTAAGTCAGAGCACAGCGGAGTAAGCTCTGAACATTGCCAGATACAACATAAAGCCAAAATTTTTTGTTTTATATTTAGTGAGCAAAAAAATAGTATATCTTTAACAGTAGCAAATAATAAAATAGTGAATAGAGTCAGTGAATTGAAAATTATAGTTCTATACCCAAATAGAACAGCAAATGGAAAGAAGAATGGTAAACTGTAAAAATGAAGCACCTAATGGACAATAACTATCAAGAGAAATGGGGGAGGGGCGGAGAGATAGAACAGCGGTAGGGCATTTGCCTTCTACATAGCCAATTCAGGACAGACGATGGTTCGAATCCCAGCTTCCCATATGGTCTGTCTCCCCCTGCCCCTGCCTTCCAGGAGCGATTCCTGAACGCAGAGCCTGGAGTAACCCCTGAGTGCCCCTGGGTGTGACACAAAAAACCAAAACCAATAAACAAGAAAGAGGAATGGGAAAGGGGATCCAGGGAACTATCTTAAGCAAAACTCTTGGTTAGTGTCCAGGGAGATAGATAATCAAACTTGCATACGTAAGCAGGTCATTTCTGTGAGTAACTGGAGCTCTGTTTCGAGAAATTGAGGAACTGAGGGCTGTAAGATGTGAAAGATATGAGGGAACAAGAGAAACGCAAAGCACATCACAGGACTGTCCAGTTGTGGATGGAAAATTGGAATGTTCATCCATATCCTCCTTCTTAGATAAGTCTTGCCCTGGACATGCTAAATCCACAAAATGCCTTGTCCTTGTCCAGTGTGCATAGGAACTGGAGCCATAGCTGGAATTGAATTCAAAGGTGGGTTGAAAGGTCATGGAAAAATGTCCTGTTTCTAGCAACTTCCAAATGATCATTTCCTTAGATAGAGTGATTGATAGTTGGAGGACCCTATGGGAAGCCTATCCTTCAAGGCCTCCCATCTTTAGATTTGAATGGGCAGGGGGATCTGGTCTCCATGTCTATGAGCTTCCCTCAAAATTTGAGGCTGCAGATATATCTTCTCCTAGGTAAATGGACCTATTGGTCATATAGTCTGTTGTGTGCCAGCACCAACATACTAATTCGTGCCTTGCAGACTGCATAATCTGGAGAGGTGATCCACTGATAGCAGTGGATGCTGGGGATGGAATCCAGGACTCCTTCGTGCAGAGCACTAGTGTCAGCCCTTTGCACTGCTTTCCATCTCAAGGTGATGTAAGGCCCTGATTGAAACTTTCTTTTGAGGGTGAGGAGAGAGGGTTCTTGCTTATTGAACACCCATCTCCCCAACTTCTTGTAGAGCAAGGAAATGTGCACTCAGGTCTGCTGAGAGGAGAGAGAACTCTGCTGTCCCTTGTGCACATGTTTTCAAGTGGGATTTGGAGATGTGAGGTAGAAATAGAGACAGAATGGGGAAGATCTGGGCAGGGTGGTACCTATCTACCATTCAATTCTGTCAATCACATGAGAGGACATTGTGCTAAGCCTTTGTGAACATTTGTTACTGCAGTTTTGCTCAGCCTGACTGAACTCACACAGACAGCATTGCAAAACTATCAAACCCAAAGGCAGCTCTTAAGACATTTCATTCTCAGCTATTTTGTGACATTGACATTAAGATCCTGACCTTACAGGCTTGAAATCCGAATTGCAAACGCTTATAAAAACACAGCACTGTTTGCTCCCACCAGCAGTAGATGAGGGTTCCTTTGACACTGCATCCCTGCCAGCACTGACTGTTGCCCTCCTTTTTGATACAGGCCATTCTTCCCGGTGCAAGGCGTTCTCATTCTCATCATTTTGATTTGCTTTCTCCTGATATTAGTGATGATGAGCACTTTTTCACGTGTTTGTAGGCCATCTGCACATCTTATTTGGAAAGACATCTGCTCAGTTTTTCTCACATTTTGATGGTGTTTTTATTATTGAGTTTTATGTATGAGTTGGTTTCTATATGTTGGGTGTTAGTCATTGATCAGATAGAAGATGTATGAATATTTTTGCCCATCCAGTAGGATTCGCTTTTTGTTTCAGTAATTTTTTTTTTGAAATGTTGAAGCTTTTTAGTTGGGTGTAATACTGTTTGTGTTTGCTTTTGTTTTTCCAACAGTTGAATCACTAAGGACACCACAGAAGCTTGTCTCTGGAATGTTTTCTTTAATGGATTTAAGTGGAATATCTTAATCTTTAAGCCATTTTGAGTTAACTTGTGTGTGGAATAAAAAAGCAGTGCAATTCAATTCTTTTGCATATTGCTGTCTAGTTTTCCCCAACAACATTTGTTGTAGAGACTTTCCTCATTTTTGCTCTTGGCTTCTTTGTTGCTAATTAACTGTCTCTATATAATGAGAGTTTATCTCCTAGCTCTCAGGTTTATTCCATTGGCAAGAGTGTCTCCTTTTATTCTACTACCATATTGTTTTGATTACTGTCACTTTGATGGTGGCCTCTGAAACAGTGCTCTGAAATCAAAATCCTGAGACCATCTTCATTGATATTTGGTCAATTAAACCAGATGATTCAACATGAGGACCTGAGGATATTGTACTGCTCAGGGACCATGGTGCCAGGACCACCTTATTGCATTTAGGGGCCTTCAGGGATATGCCCAACAATGCTGGGAATGGGAAGGATCAAACCCATATGGTGATGGGAATCAGACCAGAGTTGTATTGCATGCCTAGGATATCTCCTGGCCCTTGTTTACTGCAATTTTACAGTATAGCTAAATTCAGTAATTACATATTTTTTCTCAGTATTACTTTTGCTACTTAGGGGTTTTATAGTTCCATACAAGTTTATTACAGATGAAGGTTCATACATAGTAATATTTGTTCTCTGACCTTGAAGATCATCATTAAAATTTAGATAGGAATTGCTTTAAATATGAATAATGCTTTAGGTAGAAGTGTCATTCTAACAATAATTCTTCCAACCCGTGAAGATGGAATATTTGCTTATTTAGCCCTGCGTTTGTTGTATATGGTCTTAGCTATATTTAGGTATGTTTCTTTAATCCACATTTTGTTGAGATGCTCATAAAATAAATAATTGTTGAATATTTTCTTTCTCATTTTTTCTTGGTTTGTTTGTTTCTGGACTAGACCAGGCAGTACTTAGGGCTTGCTCCTAGCTCTGTGTTAGGATATATCCTATTGGGGCTCAAGGGCATCGAACCTAGGTCACTCACATGCAAGGCAAATTCCCTGCCTTATGCAATATCTTTCTAAGTTCAGATGTTGAATATTTTCAAAAACTTTCCTTCAATATATTGATCTGACTATACATTTTTAATTTTTCTTTTGTTGTTATGGTATATTACATTAACTAGTTTGTGTATTTTGGCCCATCCTTGAATTCTTGGAATAAATCCCATCATTCTGTGAGATAATTTTACTATATTATTGATTCTATTTTATCCCCTCAGATTTCTGATTCTGTTTATTAACATTTACTAGGGTCTTCTCTCCTTTTTCTTTTGGGTGTCTAGCTAAGGGTTTGTCAATATGATTCTTCTTCTTATTTTTTTTTTCTTGGAGGGGGTGTCACATCTGGTGGTGCTCAGGGCTTATTCCTGACTCTGTATTCAGAGGTGACTTACGGTGAAACTCCAGGAGCCATATAGAGAGAGTGTGAACATCAAATCTAGGTCAAATTTGTGCAAAGTAAGTCCTTATCTAGTATAATATTACTCCAGACCCAATTTTATTTTTTCCTTCAAATAAACAACTTTTTGTTGTTTTGTTGGTCTTTAAATATACTCTTTTTTATTTTTTATTTTTTTGCTTTTTGGGTCACACCCAGTGATGCTCAAGGGTTACTCCTGGCTATGTGCTCAGAAATCACTCCTGGCTTGGGAGACCATATGGGACTCTGGGGATCGAACTTCAGTCTATCCTAGGGTAGCGTGTGCAAGGCAAACACCTACAACTTGCACTACCTGCTCAGGCCCCTTTAAGTATAGTCTTATTAATTTATACGTTGTTATTTCCATTTTGATTTTAATAATTTTCTTGCTCTGCTTACTTTGGATTATATCTCTTTGTCATGAACTTCCCTGATTTGACTGCTTTCTCATTGTCCCATGCATTATGATTGCTGATGTCTCTGTAGTCATTTGTTCTCAGAAACAATTTTAATTTAAAAAGTTTTCTTAATAAATCCAATAGTTATTAAATAATATAATGTTTATTCTCCAAAAGTTTAAGATTTTTGTTAAAATTTCATTGCTAATTTCTATCATTTTAGCTTGGGATATGAAAAGATACTTCTGGGGCCAGAGCGATAGCACAATGGTAAGGCATTTGCCTTGCACATGGCCAACACCGGATGAACCCAGTTCCCATATAGTCCTCTGAGTCTGCAGTGCAGAGTCAGGAGTAACCCCTGAGCACTACCTGCTGTGACTTAAAAGCAAAAAACCAAAAAAAAAAAAAAAAGGGAAAAGAAAAGATACTTTTATATTATTCAACATTTACAACTTTATTATTACTTTTTATGTGTGTCCTGGCCTTTTTTTTTTTTTTTTTGCCACACCTGGCAGCAGTCAACGGTTACTCCTGGTTCTGCAATCAGAAATTATTCTTGGCAGGCTTTGGGGCCATATGGGATGCCGTGGATCAAACCTAGGTCAACAGTATGCGAGGCAAACACCCTCCTTGTTGTGCTATTGCTCTCGCCCTTCTATTTAGGGTTTTTGCTGTTGTTTTGGTTTTGGTTTTTGGGCCACACCCAGTTACACGCAGGGGTTATTTCTGGCTCTGTGCTCAGAAATCGCTCCTGGCAGACTGGGGGACCATATGGGATGCTGGGGATTGAACCAGTGTTCATCCTGTGTTGGCTGCGTGCTAGACAAATGTCAAATGTCCTACCACTGTGCTATCACTCTAGCCCCCTTCTGTTTAGTTTTTGACATATGGAGAGCCCTGTAGATGCCCATCTTCCAAACCCTTATTTAAGACTACTTACTGGGGTAGCATCCCTGCCATCCCATATGGTCTCCTGAGCCTGTCAGAGTGATTTCTGAGTGAAGAGACAGGAGTGGCCCCTGAGCACCACCAGGTGTGGCCCAACCCTGATTCCCCCCCCCCAAAAGACTGTTTACAATGGTCATATTTCCAACAGTGAGAGTGGGATATTCAAATTATCCTCTACTGTTGTGTTAATGTTGCTGGTTTTCTTCAGTCTTATTAACAGTTTTTTCAGATAGTAAATGTCCCTTTGTTTGGGGGTAACATTATATATATATAATATATATATATATAATCATATATATATATGAGTGTTATATATATATCATATATATATGAGTGTTAAGTCCTCTTATGTCTTGTCTCTCAGTACCTTTTAAACTTTTTTTTTGTTTTTTTGGGCCACACCCGGTGACGCTCAGGGGTTACTCCTGGCTATTCACTCAGAAGTCGCTCCTGGCAGGCACGGGGGACCATATGGGGAACCGGGGGATCGAACCGCAGTCCGTCCTAGGTTAGTGTAGGCAAGGCAGGCACCTTACCTCCAGCGCCACCGCCCGGCCCCCGAGTACCTTTGAAAGTTTTAACATGCTTTAATTCATCTTCCTTTGCTTCTTCATTGAGCCAGATTTTATGTTGGGGCTTAGATTCTCTCTCTGAAGTTTGGGGTTCCCCCATAGTGTTTTGTGGTGATATTTCCTTCTTGGGAGAGGTGATTGCCCCACTCCTGTCCTCCTGGATGCTCTCCTTCTACCTCCTGCTCTTCAGAGGTACAATAACACTTATCTGGGTCCCTATTACTGTTAGGAACTCTACATTGGGGTAGGATCCGCAATTGAGTCTGTAACTGGATGGATTGCCTGTGGCTTGGTGGCCAGTAGAAACCTCCTCTGTTTCCTAAGTTCTTTCATTTCATAAAATTCCTCCAAGTCTGTTCTGCATTGCTCCTGGCACAATGCAAGATAATTATTGGTGACAGGTGAATAAAAAGTTCAATTTAATTTAATACATTAAAAATGGAATGTTACTTTAATTTGGAGTGCATGGTGGAAAAAAATAAACTACACTAAATCAGTATTTCATGTTTATTATTTCTTGGGTGTGGGGGAAGGAAATGGTTTTCAGTATGAGTTGGTTTGAACTCATAAAGGAGACAAATGAATTCCATCAGAGTGAAGGAGTATGTATGTCCTACAAAATTGTGATGAAGGGTGAGGGGGCCTTGTTGTCCCTGACCTCAAATCCTGTCCTGCTCCCTCAATCCTCATTAGGTTTGCTCTCCAGGAAAAGAACATTTGTGAACTGCCAGAGGGTTGAAAGTTCTGAATTCTGCTTGGGGCCTCTCACTTGATCACAAACACTCTCTCTTGGATAAAACACTGAAGACTTTTAAGTTTCAGGAAACCCGAGGTGTGTGAAAACAAGGAAAGGAATGGTAGGAATCCTTCATGAGGTTGTCTGACCTGGGATTAGCCCCTTTATGAATGTTCCTCCCCCCCACCCCCCGAACATACAGTTCCTGATTGTGATTCCCGGAGAGCAATATTTCCTGTGTTAGGCACACAAATATTTATTTTTATTCCAATATATATATAACTGAATATGTAAATGTATATATAACTGAATATATATATCACTGAATATATATATAACTGAATATATATAACTGAATATATACATATGAACTTCCTGGTCTCCTCCTGAAAAGCCCTTGCTCCCCTATGGAATGTTCAGACTGCCTTCTGGGGAGCCCATCTCTGTTCCTAAAAATGTCCCTTTGCACATTTCTGTGGCTCCACTAATGAGCAGAGAAGTGACCCAGAAAAGGCGGTTGTATTCTGCAGACCAGTCCATAGAACTGTCATTTAGAGCTGGAACTGAAAGAACTGTTTCATGTGGCTCAGAGGCTGCCTTGGCCAAGGGGGTTGTGTCCCAAGCTCGGGGTTGATGGAATCTGCTCACCTTCTGCAGAATCCCCTGTGTGAGGAGGGACTTCTGGATCTCTCTCAACACAGAGCCCCTATCTGATCCTGTTTGGTTCATGCAGAGTTGAACTAGCTCATCATGAATCCCTTCTTTGCACTGTTTCTTCATTTACTCACCCAGTGACAACTGGGTGCCCGGTGATTTAGTAGGCAGAACCAGTTCCAGGGGTGCTGGCTTAGAATACTTAGAACATTTTGGAAAGTGATGAGACAGCCATGACCATGACTTTTAGTGTCTTTGGAGATAGGGATTACATGTAAATGGTTAATAGGAAAGAAATCAGGTTTTTAGAATTGAGGAGGGCTATGAATAAAGAATAGAACTTTAATGAGAAAACTAGTTCAAGGGAAATGCTTTCAATCTCCTTGCTTTTTTGTAACAGGCAAAAAGGGAATGAGGTTTGGGTTCTAGACCTCAATGGCTTTGTTCTAGAAAGATGATAGTCCTTCAATTTTCCACTCTGTCCTCTTGTTGCCTATCCCATGGTTCCAGTGAGCTGCCATTTTTAATGCTTAAAAACAATCTGAGGCTCACAGAGAAGTTAAGTCATCAGTTTCAGGTCACATAGCTGTTCTTTCAAAGAAATGGATTTGAACCTGGATCTTTTAGACTGGCAAACCCATGCTCTTCCTGATCTGCCCCGTCAAACACTGTCAACATATGCAGATGTAGAAACCATTTCTCAGCATGCTCTCTTCTGCATTAGTTTGATTTTTATCTCCTCTGTGCAGGGCACAGGCTAGGTAGGCCAGGATGAAGAGATCAATCAGCTGAGCATGTGTCTCTCATGGGTGAGAAATATAATACCCAGAAGCACTGGGAAGGGGCCTATGTGAGGGAAGTGAGGGAGATGTGGGCATGAAGAACAGTATTAGCCTACATTCAAACAGTGAGGTGGCTGAAAGAATTGACTGAACCAGAAGCAGTACCTTAGCCTGGCCATGGAACTTCAGAGCTATGTGTTATCAATTAACTTGTGTAGGGTCACATGTGTAGTTTGTAGTAAACTAGGTCATGTGGCTTTCAAGTCTGGCTCTTCCCATGCCTCATCACATGATCATTTCATCATATTCTTTATTTAGTCTTAAAATAAATTGGTTTCTTTTTTTTTGTGGTTTTTGGGTCACACCCAGCAGTGCTCAGGGGTTACTCCTGGCTCCATGCTCAGAAATTACTCCTGGCAGGCACGGGGGACCATATGGGGCACTGGGATTTGAACCGATGGCCTTTTGCATGAAAGGCAAACGCCTTACCTCCATGCTATCTCCCAGGCCCCTTAAAATTGGTTTCTAACAAATTTTTTTGCACAATCATTGCATGGTCATAATTATGCTCCCACACTACTCAAAGGTCAACAGAGCAGCAGTGTGATCACCAGGGTTGCATATTTGTCTTATCATGCATTGCAAGCTGTGAGACTATCAGTGTGAGTCAACAAATCCTTCAAGGCCACTTGCATCATTTCTACAATGAAGAATGATGTATTAAGGCCCTCTTGGGAACTAAGACCCATCCTTGGAACAATTGTGATGATTAAAGTTGGAAACTCTGCTACAGGAAATGGTCTTTGATGACAAGATTGTAAAAGGCAAGAATTTCAGATGTATTAGATGGAATGAAAGGCCATAAAGCAATCACATGTTCTATAAGAGATGCTTGAGGATATTCCTCAGCTAACAAACCAACAAGAAGGGTCAAATTGATGGACACAGAAAATGAAATTCTCTAAGTCTGTACTTCATGGTACTATAGTAAATTTTCTCAAGTGTAATACTTTGAGCAGTGTATAAATCAATAGCTACTATTGTGTTACTTTGTTTTTTTCTTTTTTGGGGGGGGAGTCTACACCCAGCAGTGCTTAGGGGTTACTTCTGGCTCTGAGCTCAGAAATTATTCCTGGCAGGCTCCATGGACCATATGGGATGCTGGGGATCCAACCAAGTTCGGTTACGTGCAAGGCAAATGCCCTATCCTCTGTGCTATCACTTAAGCTCTACATTATTTTTTTTCAAACCAGAAAAATGTGGCTAAATGGTCACAAAGAAATAGTGGTGTCAATTTGGATGATTCTATTGTAATTTATATTTACAAATGTCCCCTTTAGTAATCATTGCTTTTTAAGTTAAAAAATAATATTTTCATAAAATGATCTTACACCCCCCC
>PVKC010015057.1:0-21724 GCA_004027635.1 Crocidura indochinensis | reverse complement strand
CCTCTCAAATAGAGGGAGAAACAAGGGAGGGCACCAGGACCAAACAGATGTATGATCACCGATAGTAAGCTAGTCAAAGAGGGGTTCACCTACTCTAGCAGCCTGGAGGTGATGGTGGAGGATATGGGATGCAGAAAAGGAATGGGGAAGGTGGGAGGGCAAACCTGGTGGTAGGTATTCCCCTGATTCAATGTTAATATGTACCTAAAATACTAATGTGAAAGATATGTAAGCCACTATGATCAAAATTAAAAAAATATTAATAAAAAAGTATCATGTTTCTGGAGATTGAAATCTGAGATGCACAAGTCAAAGTTCTCTTTTGGTTGACAAAAGTTTCTGTTTTCACACATACTAGAAGTAAACGAGTTCTCTAGGGAATCTGTTATATAATAGTATTAGTCTTGTTCACAATGACTCAATCTCCATGACCTTATCAAATTCCAATGCCCATATCCCTTATAACTGTTTTGGGAATTAAGATTCCAACATATGCATTTTGTGTGAATATGATCAATACAAAGTACTTGATGTGTATGTTCACTCTTTACTCAGATTTTTAAAATGGAAAAAATTCACCTAGAAGGACTTTAAATTTTTACTTAAAACCACAAATATAAAAATATATATTTCTACGTAAAACAATAGTTTTAATTCTGTGTAAAATATTAAAAAATTATGAATTATCGATAGTTGTGCTATGAATAAATTTCTTCTTAAACATAAAAATATTATATGAATATAGGTACTACCATATAACCTGTATTGCTCACTATAAAGTTGATTATTTTATTAAACATTTTCACATATTTATAGATAATTAAATGTATACTTGCTACCACTAAATATTTTGTTAATATATGTTAACTAAATATATTGCCTTATTATCCTTTTTTTCATAACAAGTATCAGTTTTTTTTCTCATATGAAGTAAAGGTCAAAAGCAAGATTCTTAAATTTTGACACTCCACTGTCAAATGGTAATTTATGAAAAAGTAAAGCAGACTAAGCTTGTCCACAATGTTGTTGATTAGCAAGCCCATTAATTTTCCAATTATCAGATTCATAAGTGGTTCTTATGTGCTTGACAAATTTCTTGAGATATATCAATGAACATGAAACTCTTTACCGCATAGTCCTTAATATTCTTGAAAACAGATAGTAAGATCATACACATCCTCCATATTTCTTTTCAAAGTCCTTATCTGAGAAGTTACATAGGTGGTTTGTGCTTTACAGGTTATTCGAGCTACAATCTTCATTTTGTCTACATGGTAGACTCCTGCATTGTTTCCATATTGTAATAGTGGCAGTTTGATGTTTTCTATGTGCCCTGTTAGCGTTCATTACAAGAAGTGTACTGTCAAACAGACTCCCCCTTCTGCCTCAGTCCTTAATGATCCAGGGGTCACTTACCTTCTCTCTCATTTTCTTTATAGTATCTAATTTCATGCTTTACTCTAGAACATCTTGGATATAGGTATATAAACTATGTTGTGAATACTTGCTTCTTCACAAATATCTTTCTTTCTGTACCATGGAGCATAGAACTATGGGATTTCCTGGATATTCTGTTTCTATACTTTTGTAGCAGTCTTGCTTTTCTAGCAAGATAAGTAGTGCTCTTTACGTCTCATTTATCCTTTGTAAATACATAGAAAATGATTCAAGATTATTTATCATTAGGTAAATATCAATTAAAGATAAATGGAGAAATTACTTCTACTCAGTAAAGTATTTATTAGCAAAAGACAATAAATAGTGTTGAAAATATGTAAACAAAATGGAAATAGTTCTACTCTCTTTGTGGTAATGTAAATTTGTGAATAACTATGAGCAACATTATGTAATTTTCCCATAAAAGTAGCACTTGAAATGCCATAGGCCAGAGTCTCATGCATTGGGGTTAAAGAGCAGCTAATTCCAAATATCCAATGAAATATGTTTTTGTATACTACATTATATGAGATGTACCAAATTTAGATAATTTTAATCAGTTAATAATTATTAATTTTTGGACAGTATTACTTTATTAAATATTTTGTTAAACATTTATTTAGTTAATATATTTAGTGACTAAACATAATTAATTTAATTAAAATCCAACAAAGTATTTAGTAAAATTATTTATTAAACCATTTATAATAATTATTTTATTAATTTAGTAACGTTCATATATTTGTATTTGAAATAATGCCTGTCTGTTTTTTTTTGTTTGTTTGTTTTTTTAGTTTGTGTGTTTTCGGCCACACCTGGTGACACTCAAGGTTTACTTCTGCTTATGCACTCAGAAATCCCCCCCTGGTTGGGGGGACCATAGGGGATATCAAGGAATCAAACCACAGTCTGTCCTAGGATAGCGTACACAAGGCTTACACCCTGCGCCACTACTCCAGCCCCTGCCCTGTCTGTTGTAAGAATATTGTATTTGTTTCCAGAATAAAAATACAATAAAGCAAATATAGGATAAATATCAGAATGTAATTCTTTAAAAAAATATAAATGATGGATGAAATAATTCCAAAGTTTTTGTATTATTTAGATACAATAGAAAATGAGTTTATCAAATCTCTTATCAAAAGATGTTGAAGTTCTGAAGTTGCTAAAAAAATCATAAAACTGAGGAGATAATACACTGAGCAGTGTTTCTGCCCTGCATATGGTGATCTGGGCTTTGATCCCGAAACCATATAGGGTCCCCTGAGCAATTACAGGAGTGAATGTTGCAGAGTCAGAAGTAAACCCTAAACACTGTTGGGTGTGGTCCCGAAACCAAAAATAATTCAGTATGGCATTTATGATAAACCATAGGAACTTATTGTTCATTGCTTTATTTTTAATTTTTTTGTGAAATAAGATAATGATGAATTAATCAGATGTCTTTATTTCTGTATGAGACAATATGAACTGTTTATGTGTATTAACAGAATATGAACTTGTGAAATTACAATGCCGCTGATGACCAGGCATATGTAATCCAGACTGAAAATACTGTGTTGTGTATATTCACTAAACTATTTTAAATCTGAAAACAAAAAGTTGTGCTGAAATGTGGATATATATGTCCATTAAACATTTACTACTTGAAGTAGAACTATTCAACATATCCTGAGAAACATGTTGCCATTTTCTTATTTAGGGGGGAATGGACTTGGAAGTGCTCAGAAAATTTTCCCCAATTCTATGCTCTGGAATCACACCTGGAAAAAAACATATGGTATGCTGGAGGTTTAACCCAGATTGTCAATGAGTAAGGTAAAAGCTCTATCCACAGTATTATGGTTTTGGACACTTTAGCACTTTCTTAAAATACTGGAAAGCCTCCTTCTATAAAATGTGGATATATATATACATACATATATATTAGCTATATATATATTAGCTAAAAAGAGAAACCCTGCTTTTTCTATATGTAATAAATAAATAGTATATGATATATTACTATATATATTAGATATAGCAAATATATATTATATATAGAAAAAGAAAAAATATATTATATATAGAAAATATATATTATATATTAGCTAAAAAGAGAAACCCTGCTTTTTCTACTCTGTAAAAGCTTGTATTTATTACTCTATGTATCTCTCCCAGACCTCAACTTCTTTAAGTAAATTTCTTTAAATTAAAGTTTTTTCTTACTAAAAAAATGAGAGATATTCTTATGCACAGGAGGAATCAATGTTAAAAATACACATAAAAGCACTCTATGTTAGCAAAATTTTTGAAAACAATGAAAAAAATCATTTTAAAAAATGCTGCACCTAATACATAATGCATGAGGTATAGTTACATGTAGTCACCTGGTTTAAACTTTAAAATATAGTATTAAAGTAGAAATGCACCCCCACTTTTTGCAGATCAGCACAACATATATTAGCATAGGAAAATTACTGCAACAATTGTATCCTATTGTCATTTTTCTTTTCATTCTCTAAAACCTCTCGAGGTTTTAGATCCAATTTTTCACAATGGTAATGCTTTTGTGTTCGAATACTAGCCAAGGTATCAAAAAAAAAAAAAAGATTGGATATTGCCTACATACAGAATAACTTTTCCACTTGAACACATTTTTTTTTAATTTTAAGTACCTTATAACCCTATTAAAGCAATAAGTCATGTTGGCTTAAATACCCTGAGTTCCATAAAGAAAACTGTAACTCAGGTACCATTCTTTTTCTTTCTAACTTTAAAATAACTTTAAAACATATTTTAAGAACAATTTAAGTGTTGAAAGATTATTTTATAAAACAAACTAAACTTATTTTTTTTATTTTGGTTGGGGTTTTTTTTTTTTGGTCTTTTTTTTTTTTTCGGGCCACACCTGGTGACACTTAGGGGTTAATACTGGCTATGCACTCAGAAATCGCTCCTGGCTCAGGGACCATATGGGACGCAGGGTATGGAACTAAAGTCCATCCTGGATTGGCTACTTGCAAGGCAAATGCCCTACCACTGTTCTATAGCTCTGGCCCCTAATTTTTTGTCTTTTTAAATGTAAAGTTCAGAATAAGAATATAGTGAACAGGGACCAGAGAAATAGTACAGTGGGTAGGGCACTTAACTTACATAGGGTCAACCTGGATTTGATCTATCATATGGTCCCTCAAGCCCCACAAAATTAATTCCTGAGTGGAGAACAAGGAGGGACATCTGAGCATCACAGTTTCAAAAAATCAAAACAAACAAAAAAATAACAGTAAATGAAGTATCTTTGACTTAATTTATCAGTTCATTGATTTTGAAATAGTATTATTGTTTTTGGATTTTAGATTTTTGTTCCAAAAATCTTCAGATATATGACACAATTCGTATGTATGATGTATATTTTTAAATAATGTTTGCCATAGGGTCTTCAGTGACAGATTATACATGCTTATTACCTTTAATGATTCCAAAATTTTAAGTGAGAAAGATTCTTTAAATATGTTTCCTGGCCACTTTTGCTTCCAGGTATTTTAAAAAATATATTCATCTATGAAACTTCATTGATAATAACAGTGAAATTACTCCTGACCAAAAACAATTAAGTAGAGATAATATATTCTAAAATTTTTAAATAAACTTTAAAAATAGAAAATAAAATATTCTTATATTGAAATAAAAATAGGTACAAGACTAATGTAACAAAATAGAAATTCCAGAATGAACAACTACTTTAAGACAAAAAAAACCCAAAACTTTCATATACATTACGATAAGCTTAAGAAAATGTAAAAATATAAATTATTAAATATTTTAACATGATATTGAGAATATCCATTTAACACTATCTAACACTACACACATTTAATAAAAAGCAGCTTAAACTTGGATGTAAGAGATGTTAAGTTCTAAAAACCATAAAATACACAAACTAGCCATAAGTGATATGATTCTTCTCATTTGCATTACGAGATGTGTTAAAGATCTCAACTCTAATATCAAAGAAAGCAAAATCAAAATCATACAATTAACTATATCTATTTGAAAGGTTTGCTCACAATAATATACTTTAACAAAAGTCGGAGTGATTGTACAGGAGTAATGGCACATATCCTACTTGTCCCCAATTCTAATACTCTGGTACATATTGGTTTCCTAAATACTGTCAGGTGCAGCCTGATGATCCCTGAACACCACTATCAGGACGCAGATATCCCTGCACACAGCAAGACTGAGCAGCAAATCCCTGAGTCTTCCCATTTAACTACCAGCTCAATTGTCAGAAACATATTTAAAAGACCCCTCAAGTTCTCTGAGCACTTCTTAGGAGACCTAAACATCAGTAAATAAAAAGAAAAGACTGCCTAACTAATGGAAGACCTTTTTTTTTTTGGGGGGGGGCATATAAATGGTATATGTCCCTACTCTCGAAACTATCTCTTGTTCATGAATTTAAAAGGTAGTAGAGCAAGTCCTCACCATTTTCTAAACTACAGATTGTTTATTCCTTTGCCTCTTCTAGTTTTAGATCTGTGATTAACATTTCTATTAAATGTAACGCCATTATACAATATTTCAGAACCATTAGTATCTTCTTTCCTCCACCAGGGCCCGAAATCTCCTCTCTCTTACCAACCCCTGTCTCTCACCCTTATAACTTCCTATATGTATAAATTATTTCATATTAGAAAATTATTGATAGAATTCTCAATCTTATGTTCTGTAAGCTTTGAGACTTGGAATGATTAATTTGTAATATCCCATTACTCCATTTTATCATAATCCCATTTAGATTTTATCATAATATTTTATTATTATTTATCATAATAATTTTTATCATTTAGATTTTATCGTAATACCTTTTGAATCTTTCTGCTCAGAATATTGGTAACTAAAGTCCTTATCATAAAAATAAAAGCCAATTGTGTCACATAGTCCACATTCAAGTATCAAAGGAGTCACACTGGATGTGAGGGCGATCTGGCTGCGACATCTGTCACCCCATTGATCGCCAGGGTTGATTCGGCTGATCTGGCTGGCTAGGCGGGTGTCCCCTTCCTCCCTCACCGCTCCATGTGCGTCCCTCCCAAAGCTGCGCGCTCGGTCGAAGAGGACGGCCTTCCCCGAATAGAGACGGATCGTTCTTCGGTCGAGGGTATACGAGTAGCTGCGCTCCCCTGCTAGAACCTCCAAAAAAGCTCTCAAGGTCCATTGTAGGAGAACGTAGGGTAGTCAAGCTTCCAAGACTCCAGACACATCCAAATGAGGCGCTGCACGTGGCAGTCTGCCTTCCTTTAAAAAAAAATAAATAAATAAAATAAAATAAAATAAAATAAAATAAAATAAAATAAAAAAAGGAGTCACACTGAATTTTTTAAAAGATATTTTGATATGTCCATTATGCTGCATAGATAAAATGAACTTGCAGATGCTGCAGTTCAGAAAGCATTCAAGGAAATAATTAGTCTCCTGGGACCTAAGATAGAGTATAGCAGGTATGGTGCTTGTGTTGTATTGGAGCTGACTGAAATGCAATCACAGTTATAACATCCTGTTATAACTCCCTGCCAGGAGTGATCCCTGAACAGATTTGGAATTAATCCCTGGGCATCACCATATTTGCTCCACTAAAATTTTAAAAAAAAATCACTCCATTCTACAAACACTCTCAAACTCTCTTTAATAGTTTAATATTTTAAATCATTACTAAATTATTAACTACTTTGAATCATTATATTTTGCATTAAGATTATTAAGAGATAGTACACTGGGTAAGGTGTTTGGTTTACACTTTTACCCAGTATGTTACATAGAACCACATATGGTTCCCTGTGCATTACCAATAATGATCTTTATTCGAAATAAAAAGCAAGATCATAATATATCTGTGTTCAAATAAAAGTTGTATTAGCTTTATGAAGATGTTAGCATACATTTTGTACAATTTCCCATGTCCACGAAATATGTTAGCACTACACAACCACTACTAAAAATAAACAATATTTCAATACCAGAGTTCATGAAATCTCTTAAATTTACATCACTTCTCAAATCCTGTCACTACTCACAGTTTTTGTGTCACAATACAAGGACTTTCTTTTCTTTGATGTTGTTTTCTTATATTGGGTTATTATGTTTTGTTTTGGGATTCAAACCAAGAATTCAAACATGCCAAATTTGCACTAAAGCAAGGAACTTTATATTGGCCCCTCATTAGATTTTCTTTTTTTCTTTCTTGCCTCCCCCACCCCCATTAGATTTTCTATGTTGTCTGCTTTGCTTCTATATTTTAAGCATGAATATGAGTCTTTGGGAGTTGCAAAAGGCAACATTTCATTTTCAGAGACTAGAATTATTCCATTGTGCATATATACCAAAGTTTCTTAATCACATTGTGAGAAAAGATAATTTTAATCTTCAATGTTATGTTAAAAGTAAATATAACTTTCAAAATCAAAGTGTTATAGACATATAACATATGTTATAGACATATAGACATAAGTTTGAATGCAGTATATGAGTAATAGAGCATTTGAAAAAAGACAAATATAATAAGTAATTTTGAAGGCAGTCCTTTGAAAACTATGAAGGTTACTCATAATTGACCATCATTAATAATGACAGTACATGTTATTGAAACATTAAATAATATTGTTTATAATAATTGGTAAGATTTAGTTTCGGTAATTTATTGAGCTCTTAAAAACATGGAAACTATTATAAGTATTTCCATTTAAAATAAAGGATCTATTAATTTGAAGTCCTTGAAACATGAATAATCAATAAATATCATTAATTAATCATAATTAAATCATAAATAAATTAAATCATAATCATTAACATCAATTATCTAAAAACAATGCTATATCAACATTAAAATAAATATATAATAAACTTTATAAAAAGCAAAAGTTTATAACATTCTTACAATGTTTTTTTTCCTTAGATAAGATTACTGTCTAAGTGCATTTTTGTGGAATATTAATTTTTTTGTTATTGTGTTACACCCGGTGATGCTCAGGAATTGCTCCTGGCTATGCACTTAGAAATTGCTTCTGGCTTGGAAGTTGGGAATCAAACCAAGATCTGTCATGGGTCAGCAGCGTGCAAGGCAAATGCCAGACCAATGCATTATAGCTCTGACCCCTAAGTGTATTTTTTTTACAAAATCAGTCTTAGTCCCTTTTTTAAATTTTAGTCCCTTTTTTTTTAAAACTTCTATATTCCATCATAGATAATAAACAATAATATGCTTTTCATCTTAGTTTTAGCTATGAATAACACAAAAATGTAATGTCTCAAGGATGGTACTTCACAAGCAAAACATATTATTCAGAACTATCATCTATTATTTTTAAATATTATAATAATTATAATTGGAATACTTTTGAAAATTAAAAAGTATTCAACAATTAATTTCTCTATTTGGTGGGGAATCATAATTCTTATTTTTGTGAAACACATTTATACAAATGGATGCATTCTTTTATTCAGTAAAGTGAAAGCATTGTCCTGGTGTTTAAAAATTTTAAATTTTTAATATTTTATGTTAAATTATTATCAAAATATTATAGACTATATTAAATTATTATAGTAAATGTAAATGTAAGTTGAAATATAGAGGAAAATTTCCCACAATATAGGTTATTTTGGGGTAGCATTAATGAAGCATCTTTACCCCTTCACTGAATATTTATTTTTGTTTGTTTGTTTTTTGTTTTTTTGGGTCACACCCGGCAGCGCTCAGGAGTTACTCCTGACTGTAGGCTCAGAAATCGCTCCTGGCAGGCTCGGGGGACCATATGGGATGCCGGGATTCGAACCACCGTCCTTCAGAGTCTAAGGCAAATGCACAACTGATAGTGCTCTCCGCCCCCCCCTTCACTGAATATTTAACAGAGTAAATGAAACTAGTGTTCATAAAAATGAGAAAAATGTGACCATCTCAAAGTAGGAAAAACAATTTTAAATTGGGAAACAAAGTAGGGGGAAATTTAATATTTCCAATAACAGACAATAATTGATAGATGTAACAAACTCTGGTTAGTTATTCTTCATTGAATGATTTTCAATCTACATCATGCAAGCCATGTTTCTTTGAGAAGGAGAAAGAAAATGGTGCGAAATCAGAACATGTATTTCCCCCCCAAATAATGACTATCATGTTACAATGGTTCAATTGTAAAACATTATTCTATATTAGTGAACACAAATCATGCTCTATATAACCAATTGAAAACCATTATCTATCTCATATACAGGCAACATTCAGATCGTTATACTGAAAAGATTACATGTGCATAGCATATAAAGAATACAAATAATCAAAATGGAATATGATCACATTAAAATATATGTAGAGTTTTCAATCTTCCCTTTTTCATATTCATGAAAAGCCATAGTTTTCAAAATTCAAAGTTAAATATGAATTTTTTTTCAGAAAACATTAGGGCCTGTAAAGATATTATAGCAGGTAACTGCTTGCTTTACACACAGTTGACCTGTACCATCTCCAGCATTGTTTGTGATTTTAGCATGCTCCCAAGCATGATTTTGAGCCCAGAGTCTTAAACACTGAAAGCCACTGGGAGTGGCCACAAGTAAGTAAACAACTACTTAATTGTATACTATGAGTCTTTGTTTATTAGCATAACATATCAAGTTTTCTATTTATCTCTTCTATATAATTTTTCTCATATTTCAAACAGATACGTTTATTTATCATCATCCCAAATTCAACAATTGTGGATTTCTTCGTTTTAAATGTTTTCCACAGTGCAGATTAAGACTTTGAGATTAAAGTTTATAAAACATAAGAAGTTGTCTTTGAGGAACATAATAAAACATTTCAAAATCAAATTAGGTATGAAAGTAAATAATTATTTAGAATAAGTAAAGAAGACCATAAATAATTACTGGAGCATTGAAATTCAAGGTTCACTTCTTATGAAATTGCTTTGGGCAATTTACCAGAATTGCTTACAAAGAAATGGTTCTTGTTTGCAATCTGTCTTCATTTCCTCTAAGAACAGTTTACAACCAACAGTAACTCTGAGCAATCCAGGGAGTCTGTCCAAGGGAGGGACTCTGAAGCTTGAGGCTCATTAGCTTCAAGACCATCTGCTTCAGCCTCCAGAACATCAAAATGATAATTGAACATAGAGGCCAGCTAAGTTTCCTTTAACCAATTAAGTCACCATAAACCCAAGATATACATGGTTCTTTCCTGACCTCCATCCTATTTCTGATGAAAGTAAATTTAGAGAAAGAAATATGCATTTAGTCCATGTTTTAAGTTAAATTATACCATATAAGACAGAGATGAAGAGAGCATTTTTTATTTAAATGTTATCTATGTTTTGGGAAATTCATCTCCATTAGAGGAATGAGTCCTCTAACTCTAAAAAAAAGTAGAAATCTGAAAGACATATGAAATACTATTTCTGGAGATAAAATGAAGCGCAAGATTCTGATTATAAATACTTAAAAAATTAAATGTAATTTACAATAGAATTGTAAACAACGGGGTAAAAATTTAAACCCAAAGAACTACCCATTTCATAAAAAATATTTATAAATGACCTGACCAAAAGATGTTATCCATTCAATCTAAATAAATACAATTCAAAAGAAAATAACTGAATAAAGTTGGAAACTATAATGCAAAATTGTTTCCCAAAAGAAGATATAAAATGGCTGAGAAGCAAATCAAAAGATAAAGAGCTCATTAATAGTTAAGGAAATGCAAATCAAGACCATACTCATCAGAATGGGTATTATCAAAGAAAAATAACTGTGAATTAATTTTCAGAAATTGAAACCTCATGTAATGTTGGAATGAAAACTGGTACTGCTGCTGTGAAAAATATGACAACAATCCCATGAAGTATATATGGGATTAGCATGTGAAACAAAAAAGTAAATTTTAATTGCAAACCAAAAATAAGTAAAAGCAGAGGCCATTTGCATGTTTACACAGGTTTTCATATAATTTCAACAATAAAGAAATAAATGTAAAAATTAGTTCATAGATGAAAGAATAAAAATGCAGCTATCTGACAGAACATTATGTAGCCTTGAAAAAGGAACATTCATGCAAAATGTAACATGAAGGATTCTGGTCACATTATGATTAACGAAATCATACAGATAGAAAAATAATGAAATATTTTATTCTTTATAGGTTGCAGTTACTAGGAACTGAAAAGAGGAGGAAATATGTCCTATTCATAATCACAGGTTTCAGTTTGAGTTGATGCAAATAATTTGGAGCTAGCTGTGATAATAATTAAACAAGGATATAAAGAAATTTAAAAACACTACAATGGAGACTGAAGAGAGTGGTAGGGCATTTGCCTTCAACGTGGCAGTCCTAGGTTTAATGCTCGACACTCCATATAGTTATTTTTTATAATGCCAGGCATTTATTTTTGAATGCAGAGCCAGAAGTTACTTCAGTGCTGCCAGGTGTTGCCCCAGAACCAACCAAATAAAATAAAACCACTACATTTTATCATTGAAGATGGTTGAAATGCTAAATCGTGTTATATATGCTCCACCAAAATGAAAAAAGGCAAGAAAATTTGGGGAAAAAAACTTTTAAAATACTAAACAAAGTATTTCCAAGACCTACTATAAATCCTCAAAAAAAAACCCCTGGGATAAATATATTTCATAATTATGCCCATTTTTGAGAAGAATAAAATTAATACAACATATTTTGAATCTGCACTAATTTATAGATCATGCATTGGTAGTAAATTCCAAGTAGCTTACTTTACTTTGTTACTTATATCTTTTATAAAATGATAAAAAATATTTATAGTTTACTATGATAGAAGTGGAAGGACATGGCAAATCATTTCATACATCAATCGTATGAAATTTAACACCAGTATAACTACCTAAATTTAAGATAAAATGGGTCTGTAAAGAATGTCTGCTGCATTCTTTGATCTTAAGTGGCCTCAGTTCAATCCATGTTACTGACTCCAGTACTGCCAGAATATCCCTAAGCAGACAAGAATATACTCTAAGATGGCAATGAACAGAAACTGGAACTAAAATGAATGAAAATAATGTAAATATAAATTAAAAGAATAGCTAGAATAAATTAAAAACAGTTCACAAACATATATGGTATTGATCATATAAAAATATGAAATCATAGCAATATGGTCTGGTTTACCTAGTCTATGTGTCTATGTAGTGAATCGATACTGACAAGATTTACCTATTTAAGAGAATCATCAATCACTGCCTGCTTTTCTAGTATAGAGAGCTGGGGGGATTTACTCATGATTCATATCCTCATGCAGGAGTCAATCTCAATTAAGACATTCTTAGCTTGCTGAAAAATAGATTATAAGACTCTTGGTTTCTTCTTGTGTATGATTGTCAGGTGTTCTCTATCTAACACTAGCTCTCATTTGACATTTAGGAATTAGACAACCATTTTAGATCAATCATTTTGACCAAAGACCATTTGACTTCTATCACGATAAGCAAGTGCTACACCCCATTTCTTAGAAATTGCCACACCCCTGATCTATTGTAGGTTGGTAGCTGTGCAATAAGGCTCTTGGTTCATTTCCATAAAGTTGAAATTGATCAGCCTCTGTTATTGTTATGATGAAAGCAATGTTCTAGCTTTCAATATCTTATCTTGATAGTGTAAGTCTGTGCAATGCCAATGAAGCGTGCTATAAAAATCTAAATATTAAATAGTTCTGTAAATGTTATTTCTTTCACCACCCCACATGCTACACCTGAGATTAAAAAATAACACAATTGTGAGATTATAAATAACACAATTGTGGAGTTAGACTTTTGTTCTAACTGCAATTAAGTTTACCTCATTAAGTGAAATGAATACAACTCAGTTATAGTTAATAATTTTAAATGACTTCTTAAGAGATAACTTCTTTTCTTTTTCAAACTGCTCTCTGTCTATGGAGGGAAAGGCAAATGCCTTACCCCTTGCACCACCGCTCCGGCCCCAAAAGATAAGTTCTTATATTTAAAACCGAATGTACAAATTGATTATCAATTATAAAACTTAATCTTTATTTTGAAACAATATTTGATCTTCAATATAATGAGAAAATATCAAATTTAAAGTCATCGCTAGAGTAAAACTTGATTTCTTCTCAGATTATTTACAGCTGTCTCAATATAAATTCTCTTACTAGTTAAAACTATAGCATCTATATTATTACTAATTTCTAATAAGCATTATTGAATAATTGTGTATTAATGTTACTTGTAGAGCATATTAAACTAGAATAATGTCATTGAATTTTTACAGAAAATTTAAAATATAAAAATATGTATGTTGCTTGCTCCAAGAAATATGGTAAAATAAAAATATTTAAATCTTGCAAAAATATTTTATAAAGGTAAACTGCTATAACTTGAGATATAAAATATAAATTTAATTAAAAATTATACATTATAAAGTTTTGATGTTCAAAGGGCCAAAATGAGAGCTACACAGCTTCTTCGAATCTATTGAAAATTATGCCATAACTTTGTTTTAAAATGTCTAATATTTAATTATCTAAGGAATCATATACTTTATGAATGGTTAATCTAACTTTACCAATTACAAATGCCAAATAAAATGTGCTAAAGGAACATAAATTACAAATTTATTGTAGGGATAGATGACTAAAATATTAAAGCCTTTATAAGATAGTAAATCATGTCTATTATAAATTATTTTCCTACATCGGATAAGAAAATTAAGGTATTAATTTATAAGGTTGTATTGAAAGGCATGTTATTGGTTCTAGCCCAAAAGCTGCCAATAAATAAAAATGAAAATAGAAGCAGTGCTTAAATTAAAAACACATTTGCCTTTCCAGAAGACAGTATGAATTTACATATACTTTATTTTAATCAAGTACTATTGCCATTTTAATTTGCTTAATTAATAAAATAATATTATAAGCCTTTGTTTCATTGATTCTCTTCCAAAGACTAGCTCCAGGCCTTGAGACCATGGAATTCATCCTTTTCATAGTTATAACTTAATGCATCCTTTGAATTACATTTTCTAATAATTCATTGTCCCAATGTATTATGCTTCTTTTCTGATAACATCAATGTACTATATTGAGTATTAAACAAAGAAGCTATCAATAACTTTACAAGAACTACTTTTACTTTGTATAAAGTATTAAGGCTTTAAATATTTAAATATTATATATTTAAGAACCAATATTTTATAATTATGAAAGAAAAAAATCTTAACATTTAGAAAATTATAGAAGATATATAGAACTGAATAATTTACATTTACTAAGTGTATCTCTAATCAGAGTACTCTATTGAACTTCCAAAAATTAGTTTATCAAGTTCTCAGTATATGAATTCATGTGCTTTTCATATACTATTCCACAAAAAAATAGCTGAGTTGACTATGTCACTATTTTTACTTCTGACTAGGTAGCAATATGATTTGTTGTTTGGGTATCACTTCTGCTTGTGAACATTTTCTGTAAGCTTTCCTCATAACTTCTTTCCACAGAGAGGGAAAACAAAATTAAATCTCTCTCCATCAAAACACTTATTGCCAGCATGCAAATAAGTGACCTAAAATTGTTCAAACTGTTGATCAAGCTAAGATATTATCACTTGAGTATATGATGCAAGAAGCACTAACTGTTGGTTATTAAAATAGAAAGATGGCCATGATCTCCCTAATAGAATTGCATGGTCCTGGCTAGGCCATTCCTGATACTCTAGGAGCAACTTGACTTCAAGATGGTCCTAATAATGAGAACTTTGGAGCACCCCTGAGCTGTCATTTACACACCACTGTGTGTAAACTACTGTGATTTACAAAGTCCTTCATAATTAAGTTTTTGATATACAATGAATTAGGGTCAATTTCACCACTGGTATTCACTTCCCTCCACCAATGCAATTGGTGAACATTACTTCTGGCTATGGGCTCAGAAATCACTCTTGACTTGGGAGACCATCTGGGACGCCGGAGGATCTAACCTTGGTCTGTGTTCAGACCCTGAGTTTCTTGATTCCATTGTTGTTGCCTTTGACTTGGATATGTAGTTCTGTCCTTTTTTAAGACCACCAATGTACCTGAGACTACTTAGCCCCTGGCCCCCATCCTATCATATTTGTGTTTTACCTCTTCCACTCAGATTCTTTCCTTCTCTTCAATAAACTCTGGGGCCAAGATTAATTTCTAAGAAGGATTGTGTAGTATATAATTGATGCAGAGACAGGACTGTAATAAGGAGCTTTTCTCACTTGCAGCCAATCTTATTTTATCCTGGAAACATATGTAGTCCCTGGACCCTATTCAGAAGTGACTCCTAGAGTGAGTATTTATTCTTGACCTACAGAAAATTAGCATTTGAATCAACCAAACAAACCAAGAAGTTATATTGAAATATGTATTGAAACACCATATTTACACTTCAAAATTAAATACATTTACTTCAAAGAATAGTTTTGTGTATATTTACACATATATACATACATTTATACATTTATACATATTTATACATATTTATATAGGTATAGACATAGGCATATATCTAATATATAGATTGATCAATATATATAAATATCTAAATCTAGTTTGTTTATCACTTACTATTTCAAAATTATCATTTGAAATTTTTCTTTATATCAGAAATATGTATGTCATAGATAAAAATAACTGTGTTCTGACCATCATAACAATACTGGTTTATTCTGTATTGTATGATCAATGTCTTGTAAAGCTTCCTTTCATTCAATTTTTATTTTTATATTGAATTTTAATCCAAAAATATACAAAGATTATTAATAGTTGAATTTTAGCTACTAATCTTAGTCACCCTAGCTTGTATTTACTGCAAAATGTGACTTCGCATTTATTTTATGGATAGATTTACAGGATTCAAGTCTTAATATTCACTTTTTGTTTGATCTTTGGAAAATTTACTAATCCCTCTATTTCTCCCTTCTTTTTTAAATTACACAACAATGAAAAATACCTCTGTTGTATTCATTTATTTACATTGAAGATTATGCAATAAAGTCCTTCCTTGCATGCATAACGCTTGAAGTCAAAGATATAGTACTATAGGTAGGACACTTTTCTTGCACATGAACTACCTGAGTTCAATACATCCCATGTACTGTGATCTTTGCCAGGAATAATTCCTGAACACAAAGCTAGAACTACCAGGTGTGGCCTAATTGCTAAAATTAAAAAAGAAAGAAAATAATACATTAATAACTTCCACTATTAGCTCTCACATAATTTATTTAATATTTGCTATTACATATGAATGTATTATAATCTACTACAATATCATTGTATTATAATCTATACAATTCATATCTTTCTTGTGCAAAATTTTGTCATAAAATTTTCTAAACATACATGTCAGCACTTTGACATATACAATTTGGATTTCTGTATTTATATTATACAGATGCTATAAAATTTACTGCAAACTTGCTAGTTTAAAATAGGAAAATAGTTTTTTGTCTCATAGCTTTGGTAAACAAAATTTCAAAATGTTTCAGGTCATATTTCTCTTTCCTCTTTGATTCTTCCTTTTTCTGAAGGCTGTCAGAATTCTCTAAATGTAAGGTAAATACTATAACTACTTCTATGACACTATAGTTTTCTCCTGTTCAGTCAAATATGTCTGTGCTTGACTCCCATGAGGATACATTATTTTGATTTTGGGGCAACAAATGAACAAAAAAGTGAACAGAAATTTATTTATTTTATAAAATAAAATTTGATCACATTTGTTATCATGTTATTGTACGTTTACTCTTTAGTCATAAAAGGGAACGGTATTTAGAAGATTAGAAATGGGCATATCATTTGGAGGTTATTCAGTGTACTATGTACAATACTCTAATCAGTATTCAAATCACAGTTGAGAAAGAATATTTACCAGTGAGGTCTAAGAAAGACTGCTGAAATTTACAATTTGGAGAATGTTGCCAATAGTCATATTGTTGTAGTACAAAGCAAATATCACTACTTGGTATCTGGAACATTGTTGAACTTGCTCAGGACTTTAATTAGCTTTGTGATGTTGGGTGGTGACCCCATGAATACTTCTGTGAGCTATAAAGTTCAAAATAGCTTTATTACTCTAAAATCAAGTTGTAATAAACAAGGTCTTAAGGCTTATTGAATAGTTTTTTATATAAATGGTAATGTAATCATAACATATTTGGAAGAACAATTATTTGCTTTTTTAGTAAATAATTTTATCAAGAAATATAGTTTACATTTATGTACATAAATTTAACATAGTAAATTAAGAATAGAAATATTAGTAAAATTAAATTTTTGCATTATTTTCTAAATATGCATTGCCATATATATCAGACATTATTAGACTATTTCTCAAGGTAATTGTTTTATTTATAGAGTTATAATAACAGATATAGTAGAATATAAAAGTCTTTCCAATATATTTGTTATATAGAGGACAATTTCTTTAATTTTTTTGGTTTTTGAGTCACACCAGGCAGCTCTCAGGTGTTCTCCTGGCTCTACGCTCAGAAATCACTCATGGCAGGCTCAGGGAACCATATGGAATGCCGGGATTCGAACCACCATGAGAGGCAAGTGTCTTACCTCCATGCTATCTCTCCAGCCCCTTTTTAATATTTTTTAACTAGAAAATACTTTAAAAATAACAGGACATATATTTTTTTACAATTTTTAATCAGAGTATTGAAAATGGGTAAAAGATAAAATATGTCTATGTATATATGCACAAAAGAAATATTTATGTTGAATAGGCTGAGTTCCATATAAATTTTCAGTTGTATGCAATAATATTTTTTTTATTTTGGGTTGGAGGCTCTATTTATAATTTTATGGGCTTGTCTCTGACTATACTCAGGAAGTACTCCTAGCAAGGACCAGGTGGACTACAAGCAAGGCAAAAACCTTAGTCTATAGTATGTCTCTGGTCCAAGCAATGTTTTTTATTTAACTTAAGCACAGTAAATATAAAATTATTCATTGTTGAGTTTTAGTCATAGAATGTACACGATCCTTCATCAGTGCACATTTCCTACCTCTGATGTCTCACCTTTCCCATCCACCCCATCCTCACCCTTGCTAGTCTTTAAGGCAATTTGATTCTCTGTCTCTCATTCTCTTTTCTTTCTGTCAGTGTGGTTTGCACTATTTTTAGTGGGGGGAATGGCTTAAATGTATTTTTCTCCTCTTTCAGCTCAGAATCCTTGTCCAGAGTGATAAGTTCCAACTATCATTATCCTAGAAGACCTTTTCATCTCTAACTGTACTCACCTTTTTTTTTGTGGCAAGCTTTCTACCCTGGGCTGGACTCCTAATGTTTATTTCTATTCTCTCTGGATATTATTTCGATACTATCTCTTGTTTTTCTTATATCCCACACATGAGGGAGATTTGTTTTTCTATTTTTCCCCTCTGGCTCATTTTACTCACATAATTTTAATCTCCAAGTTGGTCTCTGTTTAAGCAAATTTTATGACTTATTTTTTTCTAACAACTGCATAGTATTTAATTGTGTAGATGTGCCACAATTTTTTTTAGCTACTTATCTATTGTTGGGCACCTTTGCGGTTACCGGATTCTGGTTATTATAAATAGTACTTCGCTGAACAGAGGAGTTCAGGGGGCATTTTTTTGCTATCATATTTCAGCCACTTATCTGTTGTTCGGCACCTGGGTTGTGGGACATAATGAAAAGAGTTTTACTTTTTTTTTTGTTTTTTTTTTTTTTTGTTTTTTTGGGCCACACCCGGTGACGCTCAGGGGTTACTCCTGGCTATTTGCTCAGAAGTCACTCCTGGCAGGCACGGGGGACCATATGGGGAACCGGGGGATCGAACCGCGGTCTGTTCTAGGTTAGCACAGTCACCTTATCTCCAGCGCCACCACCCGGCCCCTTGAAAAGAGTTTTAAGAGGAAAATTTATTGCTTTATAAGCATTTATCAGAAAGAAAAAGGCATACGTGAATAACTTAAAGGCAGTCTTAGAAAATTGAATAAAGCAACAAAATGAGCTGAATGTATGCAGGTGGAAAGAAATAATGAAGCTCAGAGTAGAAATTAGCGATGGTGTAGTGGTAGGGCATTTGCCTTCCAAGCGGCTGACCCAGGACAAACAGTGGTTCAATTCCGCGTCCCATATGGACCAGGATTAACCCCTGAGAAAGACTTACAAAGAAAGGGAAAGAGAGAAACTTAAAAAGTAGAATGATGGGGCCTGGGCGATGGTGCTGGAGGTAAGGTGCCTGTCTTGCCTGCGCTGACCTAGGACAGACAGCGTTCGATCCCCTGGTTTCCCATATGGTCCCCTAAGCCAGGAGCGATTTCTGAGCGCATAGCCAGGAGTAACCCCTGAGCATCATCGGGTGTGGCCCAAAAGCAAACAAACAACAACAAAAAAAAGTAGAATGAAAAAGAAACAAGAGATATCACAACAGATACTACAGAAGTGTAAAGGCTAACCAGAGGTTATTTTGAGAATCTCTATGCCACAAAATAAGAGAATGTGTAAGAAATGGAAACATTTTTTGGATTCCTACCACCTTCCAAGTTTGAATCAAGATGACCTGGAATACCTGAACAGATCTATCAACATTGACAAAATTAAAAGGATAATTAAAAGTTTTCCCAAGAGCCAGCAAAGTATTTTAAAAGTAATATGAAAGAGAAACAATTATAAATAGATCATATATATTACCCGTGATGGCTACTCTATTATATTTTAGCTATAAAATTAGGAACTGATAGATTATAAATATATTTTAAGCAATAATTTCACATTTGCATCATTTTAATATTGTCACATTTTATGTAATTTGAAAGTACATGGACATAATTTCTAAAAGCTCAGGATGATAGGATATAGAATAAATAGCAGGTTACGTATCACAAAGAACAAGAAAAATAGAGAACTCTGGCTTTAGAGAAAATAATATCAATGGCTTGATTCTGCTTATGCACTTTGCAGAAACTAGTCAGCTTTTAGATCAGGATGTATTTTCTGTTGCCATACTTCACATTATTTCCTGTTGCTCTAATTATTTTAATTATTAACATTGTTATTAATAATAGAATGCTTGGGGTAAATTTTGGAAAATATGCCAAATCTTCAACAGGGCATCATCATGTTCAGTCAAATTTGGGAACTAATCACAGAAACTTCAATAATAAAATTTCAACATAAGGGGCCCGGGAGATAGCATGGAGGTAAGGCGTTTGCCTTTCATGCAAAAGGCCATCGGTTCGAATCCCGGTGCCCCATATGGTCCCCCGTGCCTGCCAGGAGCAATTTCTGAGCATGGAGACAGGAGTAACCCCTGAGCACTGCCGGGTGTGACCCAAAAAAAAAATTTTCAACATAAATTTCTTACAGGAAAAGAATATACAAGAGCACAATTAATTCTTAAAAAGGAAACTTGCTACTTATTTATACTTAATGAAATTACAGAAGATTTTTAGATGGCTGCCATAAATTTTACGTTACCTCATTCATATTTGGAGTGCTTTGAAGATCAAACAGCCTCAAAAATGAACAGTAAACTAAGGAATAAAGGAGAAATACCTCCAAGTAAAAGGATTGCTCTTAATAAAGGAGGGTAAATACTGCTTAAGTTTTTTTTTCCTTTCTATCATTCCACTTAATAGTCCATATAAATAATATAAAATTTTGCACAATTGTTGCAATACATTAAGAACTCCAGATAGCACTCTTTGGTTAAATTACATAGTATGTAATGTAGTATGCAGAGAATACTAAATACAAACAAATGTTTAAAAAAGCAATATTAATACATTACAGTGCAGAATAGAGAGATGGACCTAGTTTCTGCATCTTAATATGTTTCCATATATGCAATATGAATAAGGAGAGGCAAAGATGCTATGAAAAAACTCAGCAAAGTAGAGGAGGAAATAATCTGCAACACTAGAAGGCAGAAGATTGGAGCACATATAAAGCATATTCTAGAAGATTTACAAGTTATAACGAACAACTAGAAAGAAAGCATTTACTTAAATGTTCATGGTAATAACAACAAGTAAAGGGTTTTTGAACTGTTTCCATAACAATGAACAACTTGAGGAATACTGGAATTATACATTTTGTCTCATAATTCCTGCATCCTTTCAGGGGCATTGAAAGAGCAAGGGCCTTTTATGGTGTTTCAAATAGAATAGCAACATTATTACTACATATACTATATTGTGAGAATAAATAGAAATGTAGTAAGTATAGATAGATAGTAACTAGTAATATTTATC
>PVKC010015056.1:0-21692 GCA_004027635.1 Crocidura indochinensis | reverse complement strand
CCAGGGGTAATTTCTGAGTGCTTAGCCAGGAGTAACCCCTGAGCATCAAACGGGTGTGTCCCGAAAAACCAAAAAAAGAAGTGTACATCATAGTTGAATGATAACATTTCTTTTAAAATTAAGAATAATGGAGTTTCGGGCCTGGAGAGATGGCACAGGCAGTAGAGCTTTTGCCTGCACACATTAACCTAGGACAGACCACGGTTCGATCCCCCGGCATCCCATATGGTTCCCCAAGCCAAGGTCGATTTCTGAGAGCATAGCCAGGAGTAAGCCTTGAGCATTGTTGAGTGTGGCTCCCCACAATAATACTAACAAATAAAACAGAATGGAGTTTCAACCTAATTTTAGTACTAATATTAATATTAGTACTAGTACTGGTATTAGTACTCATGGATTCCAGGCAATGTCTTATTATTTTAATAATCACTGGATTTTTCTAAACACAAATACAAAGTTAGGAGAACAGAATAAGTAGCACAAGTTAAAATGTTAAAAATTTATTTGCTTTCACTGATAGTCACATTTGTTCCAATGATAAACACCATGATTGTAGCTGTCTTTGATAAATTTTCAGGGTACTGAAAGAGTTAATTTTAATTTCTTTTTGCCAGTTTTCTTCTTTTTTTATGAAAATGAACATTTTTAGAGGACCTCACTCTGACATTTTGCCTGTTTTCCTTATATACTACTGTTGTATAAACTCTGAACTCCGTCTATGAGCCAAAATACTACAAGAAACATAATGTTGGATCTTGCTTGATAATTTCAAAGCTAACAAGATAAAAGTGTCTTTTACTTTTTACCTCATGCATCTTTATCTGCTTTTAACCTTTTGCTTCTATTCCATCTGATCGGTAATATTTTGAAGATAATGCATTTGCATGCGTTTTTACAGAATGGTTGTCTGAATTCAACCTCAAGTGTAGCTAAAATGTATAGTGCAGTCAAACAGAAATGAGACTGAGTGATAGTTATGATATTTAAGAAGTGAAAAACCCGAGCGTGATTATATTTGAGAGGGAAAGCCTATGGAGGGAGAGTGATTGAAAATACTTGAAATCAGGTAAAAATGATGAAGTGCTGCATTTGAACAAAGATGATTGGGATAAAAGTGGAAGAATGTTCTGGAAAGGAACAGGTAGAGCTTAAAATTCTTGATTAATTCGTAGCTGCATATAAAGCTCTCTCTTAAAATAACCTCAGATTTCAAACTCACTTAGATTTCAATCTATGACTGTGGACACCTAATTTATTCCTGCTCTCTTCGTTGTGTACAATAGCAATTCCTGTATCAATGTGATCTACTCAGTAATGAGAATTTATCTATGTCACCTACAGAGATAATTGAGTACAGTTTGAGAGGGTTACAATGGTAGACATCTTAATCTGGCAACTTATTTTTGTTTCTCATCTCACTAGTCTTCCTATATGTGCTAACCTAATATTAGGCCAGACATCAGAGATACTGAGACACCAGAGATAAAGAAAAAGGGTTTATTAAAGCTCAGTGCTGAGGACTATCAGGTCATATATACTCTGAGGTCCTCTAGCAATTTCTTTTTTTTTTTTTTGGTTTTTGGGTCACACCCGGCAGTGCTCAGGGGTTACTCCTGGCTCCATGCTCAGAAAATGCTCCTGGCAGGCACGGGGGACCATATGGGGCACCAGGATTCGAACCGATGACCTTTTGCATGAAAGGCAAACACCTTACCTCCATGCTATCTCCTGGGCCCCCCTCTAGCAGTTTTTGAGTACACATTATATATTCTATCCTTGCACAAACTGGAGGAGACAGGACCACATTCTTACCTTATCTGTTAAAAGTAGAGGTGTGTAAATGGAAAGCAATATTTAGGATATTCCAAGACCACCTGGAGTTTTGCAACATTCATCAAATTTTAGAGCTTGCCTCCCTATTTCCATCACCTCAGTACTATCAGGCATGTGGGAGAATCAAGTTTTCCATCTTTTCTAAGGATAGTTGCTGCAGGTGTATAGCAAAATTTTCTCAGTGTCCCTAAACTGAATTAAGTTGATACCCCCAAATTAAGTTGACACACCTGAAATAAGCAAAATTGGCAGTTAATTATTCTGACAAGCTTGTGATTTACATCATCTTTTAATTTTTTTTTTACTTTGGAGGTCTAATTTCTGCTGGGTCCTGAACTTGGTTACCCAGCCACAAATGTTCCTGTTCAAGGCTAGTTATTAAATTTGCTGAACTGTGCTGTATCACTTTAAAACACTCTTAGGAGATATCTTTGTGCAATAAGTGGCCAATTACACTTGAAATTGAAAAAGAAAAATAAAACACAAACATGGAGGAGATAAAGGATAAATGCTTGCAAATATGTAACTATTTTTAAAATGTTTGCACATCATACAAGGAAGGATACAATCTGGCATTAGCTGGCATTAGATATGGTAGATTCCTTTGTTCAACTTGTCATAGGTTCAGGAGTTTCTTACACTTAGCATTAAATTAACAGCAGCATAAGTACTGAAGAGTAACCCAGATGAAGTGTCCTGAGCAGGGGGGCCTGAGGATTAACAAGACAAGCATAAGAAAAGACAGAGAAAAGCTCACAACCTCATGGACAGACATTCCTTCACATACAGTATTTATCATTTACACACAGGAAGAAGAACAAAAGCTAATATGCAATGCTCTTACCTATGCTAATCTAACCTAGCTAGACCATGACATATCAAAAACTAAAGCAAAAGTCTCTGAATGTCTTTAGGGAGTAGTGGCAGATTAAAGAGTGAATACAGGATCCTCACCAATAGAGCATTCTGGCAATTAGTAATTAAGGGTTCTTAAACACCTTTTCAGCCCCTTCTCAGACTATCATCTAAGACAAGTTTCTCAATGTTCAAGACTTACTATTGACTTTGCACTCAAGGATCACCCCGACTTTGGCTCCTGCAGTCCACAGGTAAGTTAAGTTTGAGACCCCTGATTAAGACAATCAAAAGCGTTTTTATTTTCTATATGTCAGTATATACAACACCTAAATTAGCACAAGAATGAGGATTATTGGAAAAGGCATTTCACCTCTGGCAAAAGTAGAACAGAAAAGGGGTCAGAACACAAGGATCTGAAACCTAGAAGAGTTTCCCTAAAGTTAATATCTTTGTATACTAAGCAGAGATGTTTATTTATTCCTAAGTTTTCTGATATTTGGTAGTTTTTTTCTTTCCCCAACTACTGGAATTTCTCAATTTTGTCTCCACAAAAACCTTATGATAAATGTCATAGCAACTCTAAAGAAGCAGGTCTGTGTCATTTTCTATGCTAATCTATTGTAATGAATGCATAATGAGGAAACAGTCTTGTAGGGGTCTGAAAAGCCCCATTTTCCGCAGCCCGGCCAGATAAATGAAGAGACTAAGGCCCAAACAAAAAGTTAAGTGAGTTTATTCATTTTGACTGGCTAGAACCATTAGCCAGGGTCATCCGCATGTCCATAGCGACAAAGACAAGAGACCGCGTGGTCTATCCTGCTTCCTTTTTTATAAGCCAGGAAGTGGGAGGGGAAGGAAGAGGAAACACGACTTTCTTCAGGGCGGGGCTTCCTCCACAGTAACCAGGGTAACAAGAATTGGAGGGAAGGAAAGAGCAACGCAACTTCCGTGAGGCGGGACTTCCGCCCTTGCTAGCGAGCACATTGTGGTCCTTCACAGAATAGTGTCCCCCTCCCAAGGGAAACCTGAGCTTATGTGGTTTTGATCCTTTTCAACTCAACAGGAGCTCAAGACTGCTTTTTTTTTTTTTTCACTCCTTTCAGTCTACAGATGTAAAGATGCCCATTTATGGTTATCTTTAAATTTTGTTATGAATTCTGCTTGTGTTTAAATGTACAAAACCCATGTCCTGAGTAACATTGCTGGGGTATGTGGTGGACAATTAGTGAAATGTGAGATTGTAAGCACCAGGAAAAGACTGAATTCTGTCAGTTCCCTACCTCAAAGTCACATTCAGATTTATTTCGCTATTTATTTTTTCTTAATTGATTTGATTGCCATACATTTTCAGCAACCCCTCCTTGTATGATAGCAAATATACAGTAGAATTCTCATGACTAAATGGCCTAGATATTCATAATCTCTCAAAAAAAACAATCATATCTAATTTATATGATTAAAATCACTTAGATATGAAACATCACATCACAATTTGACTTTTATTTCTTTATTTTCTAATTATTTCTCTTGTTAAGTCTCTAATACTTTTGGAAAGTAATAAGAAATAAGCAAATAAATACATTTTTTATGTATCTGAAAACAGGGCAGGCTGGTGGGTGGGAGGAAACTAGGGACATAGGTGGAGAGAGGCAGAGACTATAGTGGGATTTGGTATTGGAACATTGTATGCTTAAAGCAACTCTATTATGAACAATTTTGTAAATAATACTGTAACAAAATGTAAATGGAAAATATGTGCTTCATATTTCAGCTTTGAAAAAATAAATTTTCATGAACTAATTTCCTATCATACATTACTGTGAATTAATATCCATGTTGAAATCTAGGACTCTCTTTATGTAATAACAAAAATATACAAAGAATAAAAAAATCAAATAATGTAGCAATACATTTATTTGACTGAAATACACTAACTACAATCATGATAATATTAATGAGTGAGAAAAGTAGAATGCCTCACTTGAATATAGACAGAGGGGGGTGTATTGGTGGTGGGAATGTTGCACTGTTGAAGGGGGTTGTTCTTTATGTGACTGAAACACAACTACAACCATGTTTGTAATCATGGTGTTTAAATAAAGATATAAATAAAGAAATAAGGTATTTTTCTTCATACTGTCTCGTCATAAGTTATAATTGCAATGTCTCAAGCTAAACACAAAATGTTAATCATCAATCATAATGATAGCATATTAATTAAAAGAAAAATGAAAAAGAAATGATGAAAACATTTCATCACAAATGATGAAAGCAAAATAGATGTTAAAGGTAGTTTTTACATCACTCAATTGTAGGTGTATTTAGAAATTAGATTTATAAAAAAAATTAAACGTATATTAAATTTAGATTTATAAATTATAAGTGAAGTTTCTCTGAATCTATAAAACCAATTTTCAATCTTTTAGGAAAAAATTACTTAAGCACTTTAAAGGCCTTAATGTCTCTTCAGCTCTTCATATATGCTCTGCAATACATAATATTTACATCAATACTACTTACTAGTAGAGTGAGATAAAATTACAATTTAATTCGCAAAGAATTATGTAACAATTTAAATATTTTAGCAGATTGAATTGTCAATCTAAATGAGAATTAGAGTTTTCTATTAAAAAAGATGATCAAATAGAATTGTTTTCTTTAGCACAATCAGAATAGGTTATTAAACAGCCTCCAAAAATATACAAAATGTTAAAGTGAAACCTGAGGCTGGCAATTGAAATATACTTTACTGAACTAAAGAAAAATTTACCATGGATAAATTCAAGCACAGTTTTTTTAACCCAAGTTCTTTAAAAATTTATAAACTTCAAATATATGCATAAAACAAACACCCACACATTTCATACTGCTGTAATACAACACAAAATGATTTGGGTTAGTTCACAATTTCCCCTTAGGATATTTAATAATTTAATATGCCTGACCCTTTATGCTGCTACTGAATACTCTGGAGACAATGGTAAGCCAAAGAAAAATTGTAAGTGGATGGTGTATACATCCAGCGAGCTTAATTGTAAATGAGTGAATCACATTTTGCTGCTTTTTGTTTGTTTAAATTGGTTGATTTCCATGGAGAAATGTGTAGCTCAGCAATTCTTATGGCATTTTTTTTCATGTAATGAGAAGAAGCCAAGTTTTCACACTCCAGGGGAAACTGCCTGATCCAGAGAACAACACATTAGTGTTTTGAAGTTTTAACTGTGTTTGCTGTGATGCGTTCTCTAGAGAGTCGGTGTGCATTGATAGTGTGGCATAAGCTCAACTCTACTGTCACCCAATATTTATTTGTTTGTACTTTATAAGTAAGAATGTTATTTTGGATCTCTCTTGTTCTTAATGATGCATCTATCAATCAGTTAAAGTAGGAGAGAGGAACTTGGGAAAAGAAACTTGTTAAAATTGGTCTTTTTATGGCTTTATACCTTGTCAGAATAAGTGTTTCCCTGCTTATTAACTTATTCTCACCTCTAATCAAATATACTATATTACAGATGACTAAACAATTTTATGCAGAGTCTGCTTCATTTTGTGCAGCAGCTAAGCAATTGTATGCAGAAATTTGAGATCTCCAGTTTTCTTATTGTGACCTTGATTTTATTCTCCAAGAAATATTTGTTTTATGACTAGAGAGAATTTGTTAATGTCAAAAAGGAGCACAATGACAATTATGCTAATTAGATGAAAGGTGATATTCCTGTTTTTAGTTATAAAATGTTAAAAGCTTAGAGACCTAGGGGGCTTGTCCCACACACCGCATGCACACACATTCGCACACAAACATCACATACATACAAAGCACACTACACTGAGACAAGATGCAAACTATCTGAAACTCTAGCAATATTTTACACCTGACAAGCACTGTGAAATTAGCTAGATATTGTGGCTTTCTAGGATTAGATAGACTAATGTGAATGATTCTATGTCACTAGTTGCCTAAATATAATTAAAGAGTCCTACTGTTGATAGGGTGATGGTGATGCCTTTTTGGGCTCCACTCAGATACTGCATTCCCTAAGACCTGGCTGGTCTGAAGGTTGCAGGATGAGAGCATAGAGATTCACAAAGCAGTCAGATAAAGTTCAAGGAGTCAGCCAGCTTTATTTCATGGTCCTAATCTAACATATACATTTCCTCACATGGCTTCTATGCTATGCCTTCTGCTAGCAGCTACTGCTCAATTACTTCTGGTTCTCTGGGCCTGTTTCCCTTTCAGCTGCTTTTTCCAAGGGGTCCTTGCTGACTAACTCCATTTGCTGATGCTACTGTTGCCACTTCTTTGCTAATGCTCAATTGCTGATGCTGAATCTGATGCTGAATCTTTCTGTTGGATATTGCTGTTGATTTTTTCTTCTGCTTCACTTCTCTCTCTAACTTCCTTCTTAATCCCTCTCTTTCCCCCTGTAAGCCTCCTCTACCAGCCTATTCCAGGTGTGGGCAGTTCTGATCATTCAAGTGGGATAAATAAGAAGTTAGGGAAGGGAATATCCAGAATTTAGTTCTCGACTCAAGGGTTTTTTTCAGAGCTGCCATGAAAGAGGACATTTTAGACCTTCAATTTTGCTTGGTTGTTTATTGTTTGGGCCACAACCAGACCAGCAGAGTTCAAAGCTTTTTTTTCTGCTCTGTGTTCAGTGATTACTGCTGGAATGGTAGAGAACTATATGTAATGTCAGAGAATCAATCTCAAGTCAGCTATGCTCCAGGCAAGAGTTTTTTATCTGCTCTGATATTCTCTAGCCCTAGAATTTAAATTTTAGGCCTCTGCAATAGAGTTTCCTTTTGGGGGGAGGGGGTGGGTGGGTGTGGCAAACCCTGTGGCTCTAATGGGTTACTCCTGGCTCAGCATTCAAATACTACTCTTGTGCCTGCCTTACCGCGCTAGCCTTGGACGGACCGCGGTTCGATCCCCCGTGCCCCATATGGTTCCCCAGGCCAGGGGCGACTTCTGAGCACATAGCCAGGAGTAACCCCTGAGCGTCACTGGGTGTGGCCCAAAAGCCAAATACTACTCTTGGCATGCTAAGGGGATCATATGGGAAGCCAGGGACCAAACCTGGTTTAGCCATAAGCAAGGTAAATGCCCTATTTGCTGTGCTATTGCTTGGAGAGATAGCACAGCAGTAAGGCATTTGCCTTAGGTGCAGAAGGACGGTGGTTCAAATCCCGGCATACCATATGGTCCCCAGAGTCTGCCAGGAGCGATTTCTGACCATGGAGCCAGGAGTAACCACTGAGCGCTGCCGGGTGTGATCCATAAAAACATAAACTAAATAAATAAATAAAATTGATTTACTTAATGGTGAATCAAAAATATATTTTAAAGAAAGATGACTTCATATGAAACAATATATAAAAGTAGCATTATTGTAAAATATCTAATACACTTTTGATTGTCCTTAACACTCCAATTTAATTAATGGCCAAATGGAACAACTTTGAATTGCAGTTGAAAACAATGATAATATTCACACTCTAAATATGAAGACTAATCTTTAGTTTTTATCTGTAACCAGTACTGTAAATAATGCGTATTTTTTAAATGTATTTATTTGGTTGGTTGGTTGGTTTGGGAGTCACACTTGGCAGCACTCAGCAGTTACTCCAGGCTCTGCACTCAGAAGTTGCTCCCTTTTTTAAATATATTTTTATTTAATTTCCAGCATAACATTGATACTACTCATTATTTCAATCTTCCTTAAATAGACACTGAATAATAAAAATTTAAACATAATGCCAAAGATCATTTTTAACCTTATTTTCTAAATTTTCTGCATTTATGCTCTCACAATGAGTTGACTCATCTCCCAAGATTTTACATTATCTGTTATAGGATTTTGTTTGATTGCTTTGGGGCTACGTCTCATTCTCCCAGGGTTTACTCCCGACTCTGCATCCAGGGATTACTCCTGGTAGGTATTGAACTTGTATCAGTTACAACAAGGCCACTAACTCACCCATGGTACTATCTCTCCAACCCATATTCTGTTGACTGTTATGCTATAATACTTGCACAGAAATTCATTTTAAAAACAGTTTGGGGCTACAGAGATTGTAAAGCAGGTGGTTTCCTGAGTCCTGCCACGAGTGACTCCTGATAATAGAGCTAGGAGTATGCCCTTTAAACAGTCAGATGTGCCCTCCCAACACAAAAAATAACAATAATTGTGTTTATGACTTTGAACTCTTAAAATAGTATAGTTTTCTATATTTAACGCAAGAAAATATTTTTGTTACATTGAACATATTTTACTTCTTTTCTTTCTTTCTTTCTTTTCTTTTAATTTTTTGTGCCATACCCAGCAGTGCTCAGGCATTATATCTGACTCTATGCTCAAAAATTACTCTCAGGGGACCTATGCTAAGGGATGACAGGGCTTGACCCTAGGTTGGCTGCATGTAAGGCAAAAAAAGTAAAAACAAACAAACCAAGCAACCATCGTGCTATCTCTTCTGCCCAATTTTTTTTTCATAGAAAAGGTCATGGTCTCAAGACACTGATCCTAAAAAATTCAGAGATGAAACAAAGATTCTTTTTTTTTTTTTTTTTTTTTTTTTTTTTTGGTTTTTGGGCCACACCCGGTGATGCTCAGGGGTTACTCCTGGCTATGCGCTCAGAAGTCTCTCCTGGCTTGGGGGACCATATGGGAAACCAGGGGATGGAACAGTGGTCCATCCTAGGCTAGCGCAGGCAAGGCAGGCACCTTACCTCCAGCGCCACCACCCGGCCCAGCCCCTAGTGTTTGTTTCTAATTAAATGTCAATAATCAAATTTTACTGAAGTAATATTTCTTAAAATATGCTTCAAATAAATTGTTATATTCTGTCTTTTATATGTTAAAATTCAAGTAGTGTTTAAAATAGTTTTTAGTTATTTTTTTTACTTGTAAATTCTATATTCTAATAAGTATACAAAAGTGGATTTAATGTTTCTATTCTTTTTCCATTATATTATTATTAATTACACTATAATAAATTATTATAACTATAAATTATATTATAATTAAAAATTGTGGTCTTTGGAAATAATATTAAATGCAACAAAAGTTAGAAATATCATGTTTTAAGAAGGTGGTATTGGAAGCGAAAGTTTCTCCAATGTCTGAAATTACTTTAAATATACATTACGAATTGCTCATGTATTCCAAATAAAAATAAGATATTTTAACTTATTAATACTTTTAATTTATGTAAGAGTTAATAAATTCCTAAGTTAGTTATTGCTAGACATTTTGAGAACTCATTTTTTGCACAATTTATTTCTGTCTTTACTACATGTGTAGAGAATTGGCTTAAAGGTGTACCAATTATTCTTCCAAATCTCTTCATGACTCATTCTCTTTTAGCTCAGAAATACTCTAATATGTTTCATATATTCTTGAATTTTTTTTATAAATTTCCTAAAGAATAAGTATTTAATTTAAAGTGCATATATTGCTATTGAAAATAATTGTTTTTTTTGGATTTTTATTAAAATTATAATATCAGTTTATTATGATTCTTGCATCTGATTCTATAGGTTTATCTATTATTTATGGATTGTTTATCAATAAAAATTTAAGTATTTTCAAAATACTAATTCATTTAAAATGTTGAAATAAATTTCTGGCAGAATTTTTTTTTTCTTGGCAGATTTTATGTCATAGAGCTGAATGAGAATTTCTCTGGGCTATTTGTTCTAGAAAAGTATTGCTGATTCATGGAAAGTATTTTGACAGAGTAGGCAAGAATAGTGCACTAAATTACTGCATCCTTCAAATTTCTACTAGCAGTACAAGGCTACCTTCATTGTTACCAAATGTATATCATCATTCGATCTTTACAAATGTTATGCATATAATAGAACACAGTTTCACATTGCATGTATCAATATAGATTTATATCATATTTACAATTATTTGGAGTTATCCTCTCCATGCTTACAGGTATTTTCTACTTTTTAACTTTTCTGCTGTGCTTATTAAGTCATTTATCGGTGCTATGTAGAAATTCTTTTGTGTAGTAGATATACTCCTTGAGTTTCTACAAAACTTTTATAAATAATTATACATGCTATGTTTATATTAAACCACAGTTTTATATTATTTTATGATTTATAATTACTGTTTGAACAAGATTATCTTGAAACAATATATACTATTTTATATATATAAATATGTATATATTATATAAAAGTATATATACTACATACTTTTTTTTAATTTTTACTTTCTAGAACAGGGGTCCTCAAACTTTTTAAACAGGGGGCCAGTTCACTGTCCCTCAGATCGTTGGACGCCAGACTATATTAAAAACAAAAACTATTAACAATTTCCTATGCACACTGCATATAACTTATTTTGAAGTGAAGAAACAAAAAGGGAACAAATACAGTATGTGGCCCTCGGGCCATAGTTTGAGGACCACTGTTCTAGAATTTATGCCCAAACTTACCTACCTTATGTAGGTATTCTAAAATTTCATTTCCTTCTTTTTCTATGGAGTAAATTCACAAGTTTGAATGATTAATTGGATCTTTTTTTGAAAATTATGTTAGTTATGTTAATTATTATAAATTTCTATGCCAGCACATTGGTAGACTTGCCCTTTAAAATGGTTTAATATATTTAATTTATTTTATTTAATTCTTTTATGATTTTTAGCTTCTGAGATACACCCAATATTGTTCAGGATTATTTTATATTATGTGCTTAGAGAGTTCTTCTGGCAGCACACTGGAAACCATATGTGGTGCAGGGATTGAATCAGGAAAAGATACTTGTTATGCAAACACCTGAATCCTACACTATCTCTCTAGCTCTGTTTGAATTTCTTGTATACACTCTTTTATTCTAAATTTATTTATTTACTTGAAGTAAAATATTTTTTGATCAATGAAAATTTATTTAGAAATATGTGGATAGTGGGAAATTATCTTTCAAGAGAGACTGGCAACTTCAGAGTGAAAAAGCTGGGGTAGAAATATGTGTTCAAGAAAGAACATGGGTTTGAAAAGCAATCATATTTATTTTACTTTTCATATCACTTAAATAATATGTTAAATAATCTGAGAATTCCCAGGACTGCTGTACCCTCATTCTTGATAAAACATGAATAATCTGATATAAAGAAAATTATTAAAGGTGTTTCCCTACAATTTGACATAAATAATATTGGAATAAAAGAGAAGAATGACTTTGAATGAGTGGTGTGTGAAACTAAAGAAACAAAGAACCACTCTTTAGTGTACAACAAGGAGGAAACAGCCTTTTGACCTTGGAATAGGTATCATTCCGAGGGTCTTTTGAGTAAAGACTTGGTTTTAAAGGTTGGTTTTAAAAAGTTTATCACAGGGACCCGGGAGATAGCATGGAGGTAAGGCATTTGCCTTTCATGCAAAAGGTCATCGGTTCGAATCCAGGTTCCCATATGGTCCCCCGTGCCTGCCAGGAGCGGTTTCTGAGCATGAAGCCAGAGGTAACCCCTGAGCACTGCCGGGTGTGACCCAAAAACAAAAACAAACAAACAAAAAAAAGAGTTTATCACTAATTCAAAAAAAAACTATTTGGAAAATTCTTACTTTTATTTTTGAATGTTTTTAACTTGTATAAATAAAACTTATAAAAGTAACAGGGACTATACTTATCTGTTCTTAAAGATATTATTTCTGTGACTTCTTTGGTTCCTCATGTAATAGACAGAAGGGTAGAAAGTGATTATTTTTATATTAATTGTTATTTAGGATCTCATTGTCTTTGCCTGCTTTTTACACTTTCCTATGGTAAATCTTAGTCTTCAAAATATTAGTAGAACCCTTTGATGCTGTCATTTATCCTTGAATCGCATTGATGTAATAAGTGCAGTGTTCTTTTCTTCATTGGATATAAAAATATATTTGAATTATGTTCCTAGGTTAAGATGTAATGAAATGTCTAGAACTTTGTACTTTTACAGATAATGTTAGATTATTCCTCCTGAGTTGTAAATATTCAGTGGTAAAATTTTAGTGAGAAATTTGACTCTAACCATTAGTATCATTTTAATGTTGGTGTTTAAAGTTTATAACTGCATGTTTATACAGTCACTGGTTATCAGGCTTTGGAGATGGTCCTCCAAATAAAAAAATATCTGATGGTTTGTTTAGTAAAACAAGGTATGATTGGGGCCCGGAGATAGCATGGAGGTAAGCCGTTTGCCTGTCATGCAAAAGGTCATCAGTTCGAATCCCGGAGCCCCATATGGTCCCCCGTGCCTGCCAGGAGCAATTTCTGAGCATGGAGCCAGGAGTAACCCCTGAGCACTGCCGGGTGTGACCCAAAAAGCAAAAACAAAACAAAACAAAACAAAAAAAACAGTATAATTAAAACTTGCCTATTAAAGATGGTAAAATTGAGGTGAACAACTTAAAAATCAGGTCATAGGTATACTGTTTGTTTAGTGTAGTTTTGAGTATAATATACACAGTTCTTCAAATGCCATTCAGAAGATTATTATTACTTAACTAATTAGATAGTTTATAGTGAAAATAATAGTCATAAAGTTTGCAACCTTAAATTTTATAAGCTTTTAAGTTTGCTAAATTGAAGAGTGTATACTGTTCCAGAAACAAAAAATATTGCAAGGGGGAGAATGCATAATAGTAAGATTATTTATAGTTTTGTATTCTAGCTTTCATTGTGATGTCTGATGCATAAAGTTCAAGCATTTATGATGAGAAAAATCACCTTTGCAGAGTTTCTCTGATGTACCAAGCTAGAGCTAAACATTCTCAGAATGTTATTTACTGCAAGTTGTAATATAATGCCAAAATGCACCAAAGTTAATCGGCAATAAGTTAAATTTTTGTTTAGTTTTCACCATAAATTTTGGGATTTTGTTACATTAAAATATCAAAATTTGCACCCTATATGTCTACCACTGTTTTTTTCACACCCAGATTATTTTTACATCATTAGTAATTTTCCCAACCCAGGTGTCATATCTGGTGGGAGAGGGTGGGTCAGAACAAGATAGTCTCCCATCAAGTGGATGCTGATCAGGAAGTTAGATAAAGCTGCTTTCCAGAGCAGGTGGGGATTAGACCTAGGTCTGGTTCTGGTTGCTAACAAGTCAGAAGACTCAGCCATGAGACACTGCAGCAGGTGAAATAGTTTGTGGGAGTGAAGAAGGCAACAGAAAGATTCTGCCACCTGATATAAACAGTGGTTCAATATCACCCTGAAAAACCTCCCTGATTGAGATGCTTGTGCTAAGGTCCCAGTCTGTGCCCCTAAGTAGGAACAAGGATGAGGAACCTCGAGGAGAGTCAAAGATTTGACTCAGGTCCATATGAAGAGGAAGGAATGTTGGGACCTGAATTCTGAATAAGGAGGGACGCCATTTTGTAAAAACCACATGCAGGCTTCTTCTGTAGGTTCTGAGCAGGAGAAACACCACATGCAGGCTTCTTCTGTAGATTCTGAGTAGGAGAAACACCATTTTGTAAGGACCACATGTTGTGAGCCTATTCCATAGACCCCGCCTCAGTCTACCTGGCTGTACCTCCCTTTATCCCTTCCCTATATAATCCTCATCATGACCTTGGGAGGAGTTCATCTTCAGGGTATGGTCCCTGGCTGCCAGGTTGGGAAATCTTGTTGGAAGACGGATTAAAGTGTTAAAAACTTAAAAAAAAATCAAAATAAGGTATGTGTTTCTCTAAAGTGTATTTTTAATGTGAATTTTTCTTATAAGGAAAACAAAATTGAACATTATCACTCTTGCCTGCTTTCCAATTGTGGACTAGACCTCATGTTTGTCTCATGCTCTTGGATCACTTGGTTTATGCTAGCTGTAGAAAGTGATCAATAACAATTTCATGCTTATATGAAAGAGTTAAATCTTGATCCCTAGCATCTGCTATTTTAGCAGTAAATCTGTTTGTAAAGGATTACTGCAAGCTTGTCACAAAATTTGAAAATAAACTCTAGTTGTTTCCATAGAAAAAAGTGATTGGAACCTTTATCTCCAAAATTTGAAACAATTCTGTAATCTGATATATAGCCTTAACAATTAAAAAATAAAATAAAATCTGCTAGTCACTAAGATTCTATTCTGAATTTAAACATTTTAAGATCTGTATAATTAGATAAGATATAAATTTTAAGAGCTGTATAATTAGATAAGATATGTATAATTAGATAAGAAACGCCAACTTGATGAACAATGCTATTTTAATTATTTGTTGGTAAAAAATTAATTTAAATATTTTTGTGACATGAACACCATTGATGTGTTAAGTTCCAGTCGTTCTGATGGAAAACATCAGGTATCAAAACAATTACTGTGAAATAAATATACTTTATCTAGTTAGAGAAAATAAGTGAACATAAATTAAGGGCAGAGGCTGTGTCTTTGCAGTATTCATTTTTCCCTTGTGGTTCCAACATTTTAGAGATTTTGATGAATATTAATCACGGAGTCAATGAAATCCTCAGCAGTCTCATTTCTTGAATCATCAAACTATGAAATGTTATCATCATTTTCACATGAGGTTAACTATCTTTAAACATGAATAAATAAAACTTATTCTATTTCTTTGGGTTATTTTGCAAAAGGAAAACAATTGGCATACACAAAAGCATCTCATCTATCTGTGTGTTTAATAAAGCCAAATGTGATGAAGACTAATGTACCATACTGATGTCTTCAGAATTTCATTAACGTGTTTTCAAGACTATCATAACTCACTCACCTCTGTTGAGTTTATGAGCCATGGGTTTTGCTCTCGCACATAAAATCAGATCGCCTCACACAATGCAGAGACTAATAACATCAAAGATGACATTTTTCACATTTTGAAATAATGACTCATTTATTTTCTTCTACAATGTAGTACGATGATAGAGTCATTTATATTAGCACCAGTATTAAGAAATTATATAACATCTCCAATAGTACTTTTTTTTTAAATAAGAGTTTGATGTTTATAGTCCTGTTTTCAGAATATCAAGACAAAGTAATTAAACTTATCAGGTTAATGTCCATAAAGGTCTTTGCCTGGTTTATTTTTATTAATATTTTTGTATAAAACATTTAAACTCATCAATAAGTTTCATAATGTGCTGTTACTCCTTTAATATACTCATATCAAAAGTTAAATATAAGGAAATGTTAAAATCTATTTGATATCTAACATATTTCAAATAAATAAGACCAATCTCTATTTTATTATATTTAATCTATATTAAATTAATATTCAATCATAGGAGTAATATATTGTTATATACCATTTTTTCTATTCCAACAATTTTGATGATTCCTTAAGTTGGAATTGATTCTGCTCTCATAAAAAACAAGATTATCGGGTTTTAAGGAAAATATAGGTCATTTTTGTAACAATCCTCAGAATGAGGGAACTGAAAAGCCTGTATGGAATACAGGTGGGGGTGGGTTGGGAGGGAGGGAGTTTTGGGGCACTGGTGGCGGGAAAGTTGCATTAGTGAAGGGGGTGTTTAAAAAAGAAGCTAAAGAAAAAATAAAAAAAAGAAAAGAAAAAAATAAGGCCTCCCAATTCTTATCACAGGCTGTGTTCTTTACACTGACTGTATAGAAAGAGGAGGTACAGTAAATGCACCCCATATACACCTCAACCCAGACCCTTGCCGGGTCTGTATTGTGAATCTGGGGGAAAAAAAACAAAAAACAAAAAAACAAGATTATCAAGTGTGTTTTAACTGTAAACCAATTACTTCAATGAAGAAGTAAATGAGTAAAATATAAACAATTCCTGTCACTTCTCTTCTATGATAAAGACCTTTTCTTCCCACTTCTCTCTATACCCCATTTCTCCTATTCTGCCTCCCAGGTCTTTTTCCTTTACGTCATTATATCAATAAAGTCTAACTCAAATCTGATGCTTTTTCTTCTCAATTATTTGGGATGTTCAAATGCAACTCTTGCATAAATATTTTTTCGTGATCTTGTAGATTTCTTATATCTTATTATTTTTATAACAGATGAGAATAAATACTCTAATACTAAAATGAGATATGAACATTTGAATATATTTTAGTTCCTAATGTTAGTACTTTTTTTTTTTTTTTTTTTTTTTTTTTTTTTTTTTTTTTTTTTTTTTTTTTTTTTTGCTTTTTGGGCCATACCCATTGACGCTCAGGGGTTACTCTGGGCTAAGCACTCAGAAATCACTCCTGACTTGGGTGACCATATGGGAAGCCTGGGATAGAACCAATGTCATGGTTCTGGATTGGCCGCATAGCAAGGAGTGACCCTTAAGCGTCACAGGTTGTGCCCCCAAAAGCAAAACAAACAAACAAAAACAAAAATTAGAAAAAAAAACTAACAACATCAAGTAATCTAATGACATAAAAAATGTAAGTTAATTTTTAAAATTATGAGACACTAATAGAATCTAATTATGTTTTGGCTCTATATCACATTCAGCCATGCTCAAGGATTACTCCTGACTCTGTGCTCAGGGCTTACTGAAGACAGGCCTGAGGATAATATACATGGTGCCAGGGATGGAGCCTAAATTGGCTTTGTGTAAGACAAAGGGATCTTCCAACTGAGCTATCACTCTAGCATCCACCATTAAAAAATATTTTATCTCACTTATACAATCCAATGCTTGTGTTACATTATCAAATTGAAACACCTTCTTAAACAGAAACACAAAAGGATCACTTGAAAAATGGGAATAAATAACTATATCATCATCATATAAAGTCTTCCCTGAGTCAAATCAGCATATTAGATAGAATAATTGTCTTTATCTAAATTACTCAGTGAAAACTAATTTGCCATCTTGCTCAGCATTTTAATTTTTCTATGCCAAATTAAATTGTCACCTTTATCCTCTTTTCAAAAAAGACAAAATACCACACATGGTGATTGACGAGCTTTAGGAAGCCAAATGGCTATTAATTCAGTTCAGTATCACTCCCTTACACTGTTTTCCATCCCCTCAGTGATGTTCGGGTGATGAAATATTAAGAGCAATTAGTAAAGCCAACAAAATGTCAATGAGTATATTAAAGAGTGGGTCACTATGATATTTAATATAGGGCAATCTGTAGTCACCTTTAAAATATAAAGTAATTTTGTGATAGCTTCATATTCCATTTTGCCTATGTGATCCTTTGCATGTAGAAGACACTAAACTTTTATTTTATGCTTTCCCTGGGCACATTATTGTTTGCCCTGTATTCTGTTTTATTCTCTCCTTGATATATTTTCACACTTCAATTATTTTGCCACTTTACTCTGTTTTTCTCAGGGACTAACCTAAACTTGGAATTGGGTTATTGTGGGAGGATGATCTCCATAGTAGTACACTTCCTAATATGACCAGTCACTATTAACCAAAATAAACTGTCAGTGAAATAGTTACTGCAATATCTTGAAAATAAGATAGAGACAAGGGCATAGTGTGGGATGAATATCATCTAGCACAAAATCACATTGGACATAGTTCCTGCCTGCAACGCCATTGTAGCAAAGATCCCAGTTAATAGTTCTGTTCACCAGTTAGTTGTTCTTCTGGCATTTATGCTTGATTTGAACCTTTACATAATACATTGTATATGTCATATATGTTTTCCACATTCTTGTTGTAGCAAGGATGAAAGAATGCACATTTCTAGTTCAGCCCATTTGTAGAATAAAGCTTTTAGCCCTCCCTACATGGACTAAATGGAAGCATGACTAAGGACTTCATGTAGTCCAGACCAGATTCTGTCAAAGGGCCAAGAAAGTAGTTCTATGTAACGATCAAACATGCAAATGTTAAACATTTAATTTGAATAATACAATCTGTACACATTTGATGGAAATGTAAATTGATTTAGTCAGTGTGAAAAAAGATGCTGAGATTCTTATAAATTATAAAATGGTAACATTCCATATGATTCAATGATATTGCTCTTAGGCAATTTTTGAGTAATATGAAGTTACTGAATTTAAAAATTAGTTGTACCTTTATGTTGATAAAAAATTATTCACACAACAATCAAATAGATACCAACTAAGTGGCCATCAACAAAAGAGTGATTAAAGAAGTTGAAATGCATTTTTTTCAAAGGAAAAACAAAGTCTACCATTAAAAAGAGAAAGTCTGTCTTTGGCCATAAAGAAATTGGATTTTATTTTACTGAGTAAGGTATTTTTTTGTTTTGTTTTTGGGCCACACCTGGTGATGCTCAGGGGTTACTCCTGGCTATTCGCTCAGAAGTCGCTCCTGGTAGGCACGGGGGACTATATGAGGAACCGGGGGATCGAACCACGGTCCATCCTAGGTTAACACAGGCACCTTACCTCCAGCGCCACCGCCCGGCCCCCAATTTACTAAGTAATGTTAATAGAGAAATGAAAAGTTAATATTAATTATTTCCCTCATATCTAAGCTATAAAAAGTTTGTTTAAAAATGTTAAAATATTTCAAAGCTAATTCAGATCATGAAATGCTGTGGTCACCAGAAAGGTAAAGTAACTAAGTTAAATACTAGTAATTTATAGAATAAATAGATGGTGCCTTATGTTTTTGATGATAACATGAATGAAATCGTGGTGGGAATATAAACTCGTTCATTTCTTCAAAATAACATCACGGGAATTTATTCAAAATAATCAAAAAATATCTGCAATATAACTCAGCAATCTTATTCCTTGTAATATATCCCAAGTATATAAAACTAAAGATATATGCATACATCAAAAGTTATATCTATATCTATGCTCACTGCATAAACAATTGTGGGAATAACTTAAATACTGAATGACAGAAGAGTGGCTAAGATGTTGTTGTATATGTACATAGGATAATATTTTTCAGCAATAATAATGTGCCAGTGAATGATTTTTCTAGAACATGGATTATTCTAGTGATTGGCATTATAAGAAAGGCATTATAATGATAAATAAATATGGAAGATGATTTCATTCATAACATATAAAGGAACAAACAAAGGAATAGAAAATATCCAATAAAAACAAGACACTAGACACTGAGGACAGAACCCAGTTTACTTAAGTAAAAGAAATAAGTTAGAAGGGAAGGATCTTCTATATCCACTTTGGTGATAAATGTAATGTGGAAACAATGTACTTCTAATATGCATGAGGCCTAATTTTGTTTCAATGCATTAATAATTAGGAAAGGAACATATTGTAGATACAAAAATTAAATGAAAGCCCTTGGGCTTAGAGCTTAAGTACACTCAGAAGTCAAAGCCATAATTTTTTTACTTAGCAGTAGAACCTGTGGATAAATCTCCTTTAAATAATATTGAGTCGTTTAATAATTTAATATCTCTTAATTGCATATTGGAATAATGACAAGTGCATTTAATACAAATCCACTTTGAGTAACAAATTTGAGCTGAAATAGATTTGTGTTTTCTCTATGGGGAACAAGTAAACATAGTGGACAATACATTGGCTACATATCTCTGCTAGGACATCTGAGTGTATAGTTGTAAATTAATGGTTTATGTAAAAATGGTTTGAATTATTTTATTATACAAATTTATTACGGTCATTATATGTGGAATTTTCTAGATATATTGTAGGTATGAAATAAAATAATCTAAACTCATTGTATCATTAATATGCTGTAAGAATTGTTCCTGAAACATTTACTCCTCAATCAATACAGGACAGGAAAACTTCCTGAGAGTTTTCAGTTTGAATTAGGAAATAAATCGAGTTAATTTCTTTAGTCATTAACCTTCCACATGAACTTAGTGAGCTCTAGTGCATCCTTGATTGGTATCCATTAAAGTAGAATATAATTATCAGCATTCTAATTATATCTAACTAATTGCAAGAAATTATTATTCTGTTCTTTCCATTCCAGGGAGAGAAACGAAAACCATATATTTTAAGTTAAGATAAAAATTGCAATAATAGTGAAAAAGGCATTTTCTTTTGGGTTAATTAAATAAAACGATAATTTATTGAATTTCACATAATATATTTATTTACTGTATAATATATATCTTTATTTTTGACTTCTACCTTTTAATAACAATGAATTAAATCCATACATTAAGTTAAATATATAGGTATTTATGAATTAATATAAATTTTTTCAGTTACTCATTGTCAAATGTAATTTATTTGCAAATGTGCCAAAATTTGTAAAAATGTTTTATGTTCAAAGTAATTATTAAAACACATAAATTATTGGGGCCAGAACGGTGAAAAAGCTGTAAGGCATTTGCCTTGCACACAGCTAACCTAAAATGACTGTGGTTCTTTCCCCTAGCATCCCATAAGCCAGGAGCAATTTCTGAGCGCATGGTCAGGAGTAACGCTGACCATCGCTAGGTGTGGCCCAAAAAACAAAAAAAAATTAAACCGATAAATTATAATAAATGCCCTTCACTAGCACTGGAAAGAACATAATCATTTCCTTTTTTTGTTGGTTTTTTTTTTTGTTTCGGTATTGGTTTTTGGGCTTTACTCCTCGCTCAGGAGTTACTCATGGCAAGTTTTGCAGTGGGAATGTTGCATAGTTGAAGGGGGGTATTCTGTTTATGACTAAAACCCAACTACAATCATGCATATATTCATGGTGCTTAAATAAAGATTTTATATTTTAAAAAGATTGTGAATTATGGGGTCAGATATATAGTATAAAGTATAGGGTGATTGCCTTACATGTGGTATGCCCAGGTTCAATTTCTTGCACTCCATAGGGTCCCCTGAGCACCACTAGAATTAAACCTTGAGCACAGAGTTAAGAGTATACCCAGAGCATCAACAGCTGTGGCTTGAAAGAAGCTCCTCCTAAGAGAGATTACAAATTATGTTACTGCTTTTTAAAAGACAAAAACTGGAAACGAGAGAAATAACAGACTGTCAGTTTCTTGCCTTACATTCAGCCAACCCTTTTTCAATACTATTACTCATTATGTTCTTCTGTGTTCTGCCTAGAGTGAGTCCTATATATTGAACCAGGAGTATGAACCTAAGTAAGATCAATATGAACCAAAAGAAAG